>APFE030274477.1:0-44498 GCA_000404065.3 Pinus taeda | reverse complement strand
AAAATAAACACACTAATACATATTCATCCTCTTTGCTGTGAGGGATTTACCAAAAACAACATTAAACCAAAACTCTGTTTTCACCTGAGAATTTACAGAGACATATTCATCCTCTTTCACTCAGAGGGATTCACCAAAACATTACAAAGAAATTACTCTGTCTCCTTTAAAATTTTACACCACTGTGTGTAAATATTCATTTACATTCACTGCTGTGTGAAAACAAAAATTACATGGATTTACACATTTACCTTTTCACTGCTGTGTGAAACAATTCATGGTTTTACACAAAACTGCCCCTGGTTTTCTGCATTCACTTCTCCTCCTTCTTCTCTTGCACTGTTGTGCATACTTTTCATTTCTTACATTACCCAAGAAAAGGTTTTTACGCTGCTGCTGTGTTTTACCATTTTCTCATTAAACATTTCAACCCACAAAAATATTCATGCACACTCCTGTGCATTCCCTTCTCTCTTTGCTTCACACTGCTGTGCTTATTTCTCCATTGCTCTCACTTATGCTTCGCACTGCTGTGCATGTTTTTCTATTGCTCTTACTTGCTTCGCACTGCTGTGCATGTTTTCTCTATTACCTTCATTTGCTTCGCACTGCTGTGCGTATTTCACCATATTCATTGTCAACACAAGACCATTACATATATGCATGATAGCGGGGAAAAGTACTAGCATCTCCATACTGCCGTAAAAGAAGACAGTAAGAATTTAATGGTTTTACTGGCTTTTATCCATGCCCATACTCCCGCTGGAACAATATTAAAAACTTCACCAAAAAGCTTACCAACCACAGTAAATAACATTTACTGTTTACTGAGATAAACGGCGGTAGGAAACCTTTCACCTCACGTCAAAATCATTTTCCAGGCCTTCACATCAACATTATACAATATGCTTTAGAAACTCTATCGGGTCGGGACTTCATCCCATGACACAACTTATGTGCACCGATGGTTTTCCCCGATACCGAAATCCCGATAACAACATGGCCCGATACCTCCGACATATATATTATAATATATGCTTGAAAATATATATAAAATGAGCCACTTACGGACCCGAAATATTATGAAGCAAAATGTTGATTACCCATCGGGTCCAGGATATCGGGTCGGGACTTCATCCCATGACAAAGAACTGCCCACTTGGTTTTCCCGATACCGAAATATTTGTGGACCCGATAATTTATCAAAAGGGGTTGATTCCATCGTCGGGTCCGGCCCATCGGCAATAACAAAACTTTAGCTGCTATCTCGCCGATCCGATATCGGCGATCTCTTATCGCTGGAGTGTTCATCGTTGCTCCACTCCTTTGCCGATGCACAGTTGGAATTAATTTTTCAACACTCCCCTTTTAATTTCAACTGCTGGGCATTCAACCATACCCAAAGACTTTCTCAACTCCTTGACATGCTGCTGTTACAAAAGAGTCTTCCTCTTAACAGAGGCATTCACCACTGTCCATGTTGAAAAAACATCTTCCTCTAAATTAGAGGGATTCACCTGTCTATGCTAAAAAGCATCTTCCTCTTCACAGAGGGATTCTCCAAAGACAACAAATCTTCCTCTTAAGAGAGGGATTCACTAACACTGCTTCAGATGCAGTTCCACAAGCAAAAAAATAGTCTTCCTCTTAATAGAGGGATTAACCTAAAACTGTGCTTAAGAGCACCTTCCTCGTGACAGAGGGATTTACCATAACAATGTGCTGAAAGAACACCTTCCTCTTTAACAGAGGGCTTCACCAAAAGACTGTGCTAAAAAGCACCTTCCTCTTTGACAGAGGGATCCACCAAAACTTCACTTCCTCTCACGGAGGCATTACAACCAGATACTGCTTTAGATGCAGTTCCAAAACAACAAAAATATTACTCTGCCTCTTTTACAAATAATTTTACACTGCTGTGTAAAATCCTCATTCACTGCTGCAAGATAAAAATTTTCTTACATACAACCTGATTACATTCGCACTGCATTTCAATGCATTTCAATCTCCCAACAAAACAGAATTACATAACTCTTTTTCACTATTGTGTGAAAAATAAAATTTACTTTTACTGTTGTAAGAGTCTTCTGGTTTCATTTACTCTGCTCAGGCTGCTGCAGTTTTCACTTGCTTCACATTACTGGCATATCTTCACCAACAAAAATTATGAGATTTATGCTGTTGCGGATTCCTTTCCTTTCCCACTAGCAAACAACCAAACATCATCACGCTGCTATGCATTCCAATTCACACTGCTGTGAAAAAACATATATTCCATTTGCAAACTGCTCCGAATCCTTTTTCTTCTCAACAAGCTGCTGTGTTAAAAACTTTTGCATTTACTGCTGTAAGCTGGGAAATTCTTACTTTGGTTTACTGTTGTAAAATAAGAATTTATTTCACATTCACTCATGTGCATTAAAAAATCTGCTGTCCCTGTTTCTCTTTATGCATTTCTTTGCATGCTGAATGCATATGAAGAAAAACATTACATTTCTTTTACTGCTGTGTATTGTACTCACTCTGCTGTGAGTATGTTCTCACACATGACATAGAAGGAAACTACCTTCCATTGCTATGCACTTCAAATGCATGTGCTCCATAACAAAATTCAAAATTGCTGTTTTATGTTCTATCTTCCCACTGCTGTGAGGGTCTCCATGCTTTGCACACTTTTCTTATTGCGCTGCTGCATTTCACATTTGAGCGCTGCCCCTTTTTCTTTTCTGCTTTTATGGCAGATTTAACTTCACATTTTTCCTTATAAAAGGTCTTCATCAAAGAGTGACTGTTAAGACAGTTCAACAACAAAAATTACAAGCTCCCCTTTAATGTGTGCTTGTCTTCTTTTGGCAGACTCTTCTCAAAACAAATTTAAATCCACTGGGGAGTTCAAGGCATTTTCAGATTGCCTTTCCTTCCTTCTCCACACTTGTGTAACTTTCTTCTTTTGCATGGCTCTAGCTTGTGTAGAAGCCCGTGTCAAGTTACAATCTCCTGCCATATGCCCAATGTCATAACACTTAAAACATTCAACATTTTTCATGAATAAAAATTCATGATTCCTTCTTGTGAAATTATTTCTTGGCGATTGTTGGGGACCACAACATCTATCTCCATGAAATGCTCTACAGTCTTTTGCCATATGACCAAAGTTTGAACAAGAATAAAAATAACCAAAAAATGAACTTTGGTACCTGGGAGATGGAGGTTTCCTTGATGTACTTCTGAAGCCTCGCTGCCTTGAGATCCTTTGATGATCACCATTGCCTTTTGCATCTTTGCCATCAACTACATTTCTCCTTGGAGCTGGTTTTCTACTTGGAGCAGGATTTCTTCTATTGCAGCCTTCGTTTTTCTCCTTGCCTTTGCTGGAACTAGGAGCATCACCATTTCTTTCTGGCTTCTTCACATCTCCTTTGCTTAAAGCATTTTCATCCTTGTTTGAGGATTCACCTACATACCCAAGTCCTGATTTATCAGATGGAGATCTGTGATAGCTGAGCATGTCATCCAGAGCTTGAGAGCTCTTCATGATCTTGTTCATCCCTTCAACCTTCTTCCTGAGGAGGACAATCTCTTCTTCCAGTCTTTCACACTCAGCATTCTTCTTTGCAAGCTGTTCCTCAGTTTCTTCCTTGCTATGAGTAGCTTCAGCTGCTACTATTTTAAGAGGGATTATATTTGTCTTCATTTTGGAGATTTCTGCTTGACTGCTCTCCATTTTCTTCTCAGCTTCTTGTGCTTGCTTCTTGGCTTCTTGTGCCTGCTTCTTGGCTTCTTGTAGCTCAGACTTAAGGGAGGATACCTCTACCTTGTACTGTCCAATCTCTTCTACAAGTTTGTTCACTCTCTTGTGCCTTTGTTCAAGTTGACTTGACAAGGCATCTTCCTGCTTCTTTGCTTTATTCAACTGATTTGTCATGGATATGACTTCTTTATGATGCTTCCTTCTGCATTCATCAAGTTCCTTCTTAAGCTTGGCAAGCTCTTCATCTCTTTCTTGCACTTGAAGCTTGATGAGGTCAACCTTCTCATTTTCAGCTTCTATGATGGGTTCAGAATTTTCTTCTTGATTCATGGTCATGGTCAGTGCTCCCTTTGCATGAAGCTCATGCAGTCTGTCCCATATATCCTTTGCTGATGAGTACTTTCCTAGACTCTTCTTTACAGAATCAGGCAAACCATCCAGGATTATCTTTGCTGCCTTTGCATTGTATTCCTTGGATTCTCCATCCATTTTACTATCATCAATTACTGACTCCCAAATTTCAATGCCTTCAGACTGTAGGAAAGTCCTCATTATTATTTCCCACACATCAAAGTCTCCATCGAACCTTGGAGCCTCAAATAGAAAGTTTACAAATTGATTGTCTTCTATTTTAGTAGAGGAGGGAGACACAATCTTAGGGGATTTGGACACTTTCTTCTTTGACCTTGCCATTCTTAACTATTTTTAAAATCCTTGACTGTGTTTTTAAAACCACTGACTGTTTTTTTTTTAACAGCAATTCAAAAACTTTGAGGAATACCTGAATCCCTTTGGCTGAAACTTCACACAGCTGGAGAAGCTTTACTGCAGCTGCAACAAGGGTCTTTCCTTCAGCTTCTTTGACACTTCAAAGAGCATGAACCTGCTCTGTCACCATCAAAGAGCCTGGACTAGCTCTGATACCAGTGTTGGGTATTTTTTGTGATGGGAAAATACCAAAACCAAACATAAATTCATACACAGAGTCAATGCTCTGTTTTCCTTTGCTCCAGGATCTTTTTGCACAGAGGAGCCTTTTAAAAAAATCGCTGAGAACAGAGTATTTCACCACCATAAAAGATTTCCATTCATTAAAATAAAAACACTAATACATATTCATCCTCTTTGCTGAGAGGGATTTACCAAAAACAACATTCAACCATAACTTTGTTTTCACCTGAGAATTTACTGAGACATATTCATCCTCTTTCACTCAGAGAGATTCACCAAAACATTACAAAAAAAATTACTCTGCCTCCTTTGAAATTTTACACCACTGTGTGTAAATATTTCATTTACATTCACTGCTGTGTGAAAACAAAAATTACAGGGATTTACAGATTTACCTTTTCACTGCTCTGTGAAACAATTCATGGTTTTACACAAAACTGCCCCTGGTTTTCTGCATTCACTTCTCCTCCTTCTTCTCTTGCACTGCTGTGCATACTTTTCATTTCTTACATTACCCAAGAAAAGGTTTTTACGCTGCTGCTGCGTTTTACCATTTTCTCATTAAACATTTCAACCCACAAAAATATTCATGCACACTCCTGTGCGTTCCCTTCTCTCTTTGCTTCGCACTGTTGTCCATATTTCTCCATTGCTCTCACTTATGCTTCGCACTGCTGTGCATGTTTCTCTATTACATTCATTTGCTTCGCACTGTTGTGCGTATTTCACCATTTTCATTGTCAACACAAGACCATTACATATATGCATGATAGAGGGGGAAAAGTACTAGCACCTCCATACTGCTGTAAAAGAAGACAGTAAAAATTTAATGGTCTTACTGGCTTTTATCCATGCCCATACTCCCACTGGAACAAAATTAAAAACTTCAGCAAAAAGCTTACCAACCACAGTAAATAGCATTTACTGTTTACTGAGATAAACGGCAGTAGGAAACCTTTCACCTCACGTCAAAATAATTTTCCAGGCCTTCACATCAACATTATACAATATGCTTTCGAAAATCTATCGGGTCGGGACTTCATCCCATGACACAACTTATGTGCACCGATGGTTTTCCCCGATACCGAAATCCCGATAACAACATGGCCCGATACCTCCGACATATATATTATAATATATGCTTGAAAATATATATAAAATGAGCCACTTGCGGACCCGAAATAATATGAAGCAAAATGTTGAGTACCCATCGGGTCCAGGATATCGGGTTGGGACTTCATCCCATGAAAAAGAACTGCCCACTTGGTTTTCCCGATACCGAAATATTTGTGGACCCGATAATTTATCAAAAGGGGTTGATTCCATCGTCGGGTCCGGGTTATCGGCGATTGCTCATCGCTAATAATAAAGACTCCACTTCCATTTCGCCGATCCGATATCGGCTGTTCGCTCATTGCTGAATTCACTGGGCTGTCTGCCTGTGCTGATGGAACCTCCCGACGCGATTTTTAAATTGGATGCCGTCGCTGCTCCTGCACGGCAGTTGGAATTAACATTCCAACACAGTCGAAGGAGAATCCTTTGCAGAAGGTCGCATTCAACACACAGAGAATTACACAAAACGCGGGTGACAAAACGGCATATTATGGCAATGTTGGGCATCCATTCAACAAACAGGAATATGAAGGAGCAACGTAAAGGTCAGTGTGTAGAGAGGAAAGGAAAGGTGAAATGCTCATTAAAAGGTGTTGTGAGAGAAATGGTCAGGTAATCATGAAAGAAATGGTCAGATAACAGGAGGTAATTATGCCATGGCATAGGTATATAGCTGAAAAAATGTATACATTATTATGAATGGCCAAAACGCATGTAATAAAAATTTTCAGGCATACTAAAAACTGTATGTCATATGGCGTAATAGAGATACAAAGGTGGTATGGGAGCAGTGGTATTACCAATTCCGCTGCACGTCTAGAATGCCAATATAGACAAACACGCTCAACCCATCTAAAGAAATCTGTAACCATCAATCACAAAACGTAATTTGAGACTATGCCCACTCACTTAGAAACGCCCTTCCAAATATGCACAGAGAGGCCACAAAACAAGTGGCTCAAATATGAGCAGGGCAGAAATTCACTTGCAACTCTGATACCATGTTAAAATCACATGGAATGTAAACAACAAAAGTGGATGATAAACATTGAATGTAATATTATTGACATGATATACATTTATAGTACATTTGTGTGACTGTTGGGTTCCACATTCCAAGATCTCTTGGACTCTCATGGTTGTTCAAATTCTATACCAACCCATAGAGGATTAGGTGTCCAACACTCTTGACACTAGTGTCGATCTTAACAATAATTCAATGTTAGACCAAATGTCACACTAAGAGGGGAGGTGAGTCAATGTCGTGTAAAATTATCATACATACATACATATATATATATATATATATATATATATATATATATATATATAATATATATATATATAAACGAGCACCTAGCAGTGTACCATAACAATTTTCAATATAACATTAAATGAAATCATGCATCAACCTTCAATTATTATATCAACACAAGAGGACATAATCTTTTAAATGGAAACCCTTGCAGGAGAAAACCACAAATTTTCTTCTTCTTCTTCAATTCATTAAATAGATTTGCAAGCATCGAACTACTAGAGGCACCCACCCCCAATATGTGTAAGCAACTACATACGACAGGATACAACCTAATTGAGGCACCAACCTAAAAAATGTGCAAGTAGACACTTGAAATAGGCTCAACCTCATTGAGTTACCAAACTCTAAAGATGTGCAACAACCCACTTGCAATAGCCTACAAACTAATTGAGACACTAACCTCTAATTATGTGCAAGCACCCACATGAAATAAGCAACAACCTTATTGAGGCACTAACATCCTTCTTCAACATCATGTGGACGACCTTTCCCAATATTTCAAACTAGATCCAAATTCTCTTCAAAATAGGTCTTCAATATTGATCATGTTTTGTTGTTATAATGTTTTCATCAACTTGTCATCACATGTTCATACCCTGTTACAACTTAGATTTGTTGATGTTTCCAAATGGATTGCTCTGACACCAACACCTTGAAACTCTTAGTGGCTAATACGAGACAACATCAATACTTGTTGAGGATTTTATAGCCACAAGTAGATCACTTAGTCCATGCTAAGACCGCCACAACATAACCCTTTCCTATATGTCAAAAAGTTGTCTCTTACGAAGAACAATCACAAAGCACACAACTTTGACAAACTAAGAAAATAAACAAAATAACAACTCACTGCCCTAACCCTAAACACTAAACACTATACAAGATTAGACTACAATAAAATAATACAAGAAAATAAATGAAATGAAATCTCTCCTATTAAAAAAGTAAATATTTGAATGCTTGTATTAATAATAAGATTTAAGGTAAAAGCATTTGTTTAAATATTAATCATTTCTTGCATAATTTTAATCGTTACTTTGTATGTTTTATACTTTATATTTGTTGTGTAGAATAAAATGTTAATCACATAACAAAAAATACAAAATAAAGTTATAATGAACCATTATAAAGTTATAATGAACCATTTTCTAAACAATAGTTAAATACAAGAAATATTGTAATCCATAAAAGTTTTTAAATCCAATTCCAAGAAACTATATACAAAAGAGTTAATAAAAAGAAATACGAGTGATTTATACAATGTTAGTGTTAAAGCCTATACACATGATTAAAGGAAAGAAACTATATACAAAAGAGTTAATAAAAAGAAATACAACGGGTGATTTATACAATGTTAGTGTTGAAGTCTATACACATGATCAAAGGAAAGATGACTGAGGTCACATATGTTTAACAGTGAATAACGTTTGATATTTGTTATCTTTGATGATATTTCTAAATAAATGTAGCCGTTACCATATGCATTCGAGTGTTTGCTAAAAAAAATGCGAAACCAGAACTTTACAAGCAAGTAAAACAACGAATTTATACAGTGAGTAAATTTCGAAGAGAGCAATGCATGAAAAATAATAACCAAAATGCCTAGCAAGACACTAGATAGGGTAGGACTAGCAAGAAAGTTTTTATTGCTTCAAACTTACTCGGTATGCGACTTTGCAAATAGATGGTATATATATATGCATGTAAAGAAGAAGGTGGATCCGAGTCGGTTTAAAGGAAAATCATAACCTGCAAGATCATCACCCAATAAATATTGATTTACTCATAAGAATTCATGGAAATTTTGCAGGAAAACAAGAATTTTACCTTCATGAAGCTTTGTTTCACCTCTTCGGGAACACTTGAAAGAAGGCCTCAATGATTGGGCGACATTTCGATATGAGGGAGTCGAATCTTTTTACAGAACAGTCGCCATAAATGACCTCGATAATGTAAGATGATACCAGTAATATGAAAGCAAATACTATTATTATTATTAACTTAGGTCTCTAATTTATTTTGGTATTTAAAATCGAGTTACAAGTCGTCCCACGCTCTTGCAACAGTCTTTGGAAATAGTCTCACATTTTCTACGAAACTTTACTGAATCCGAACGTATATTTTTATATTGCCCTTTTCACCGATTAATAAATAGAGTTCACCTATTCCTCTTTTAAAAAAACATTTTATAGTTGAAATTATATTGATGTTTCTTGTTCACATGAGTATTGTGGAGGCTATCTATTTCACATTTAGTCTAAGTGGTAAGTGTGTGATCATCGTTGTTATATGAAATATTTGGAGATGATTTTTTTGTAACATTCATTTTCGTATCCTTCACAAAAGAAACTTTCTCCACTTTTTCCAAGGATGATACCTTAGTGTTTTTTTTAGGGTCGATATGGGTTCAAACATTTCAAGTGTATTGCACTCGGACAAGAATTGGTGTTTAGGGTCGATATGGGTTCAAACATTTCAAGTATATTGCACTCTGACAAGAAATGGGGTTTAGGGTCGATATGGGTTTAAAGATCTAGAACCAAAAAGCTTTACCCTATAAAACTTCGGAGGAAACCAGCTACTAGATGGTTCAATTAGTCTTTCGCCCCTCTTAAGTAAAAGTAGTTCCTTGAGATGGTATCTTCTAGCACTTGTTGCGCGCGTCTTCTGCACCTTGGCCTCTTCTCGGGCACTTCTCTCAGCAGTTTTACTAATGCCTCCATTGTAGCCTTACTGATACTTAGAAGAAAATATCAAGTGAACAACTCAACTTAGAGTAAAAAGGTGCGCAAAGCTTTTATTAACTCGAAAAGAAAACTTACAGAGCATTACAATATGAAAACAAGAAATCTCAGAGTTTAGAAGCACTCGGTCCAACCATATGGACTTCTCTTATGTCAATTTCTTATTTTATAGACTCTTTTTTTTTTCTTAGACATGACACAAAGTGGAAATAATTGAGGGTCATATCGGCATTTCCATAGTTTGACGGTGTCTACTCAATATTCCAGTACAATAATTCAAAAGCACACTAAGTGGAAATAATTGAGGGTCCTGTCGGCACTTCTATAGTCCGATGGTGTCTACTCAATATTCCAGTACAATAATTTAAATGCACACTAAGAACAATAATTCAAACTTTCACTATTTACAAGGAATCTAAGGATGTTAGCCATGGTCCCTTAGGGCTGCAGTTTGAGTCATAATCATCGAATTCGTCAGAAGATTGATTCCCTTTTATATATGCTTCTTCCATTATTTTTAGATATTTTTCTTCGTAGTCTGGCTCGGTGGGGTCTTGAGCATCTTGGTACACTTCTAAAGATAAAGTTTCCTTCCCTTTTGAAGATGTTGTTGCTGTAGATGTTGTAGCTTCTTTAGAGGACTGTCCGACTTCCAACTTTATTTGATCCTTGTAGGGATGATGGCTTTGGTAGGGTAACTTGAATGGGTCGTCTTTCTTTCTCCATCTATTGATGTAAGATGTAGGATTTATCTCAATATCTAAGAAATAATCTTTATGTTTGAGAAAACTATCATCTATTGCACTGGTAGTTCTATTCCATCCAATAAGTCCCATTTGAAAATATGGAACATACTAGTAGTTGTTTCGATGGTGTGCTGTGCCCGGATTTTACAGTGATCACTAACACTTTCATTTTCTTGCCATCCAAACTCAAAATTGAATGTTGTGCATACCCTGGTTGATAATGACAAACTAATTAGATATATAGTATCCGTAGTCCAATTTCCTAAACTTACTCCAACTGTGATTAACGCATTTTGATTCACTGAAAACTTTAAAACATGATGCTTCCCCGGTGATTCGGTCAATTTTTTGATAATATGATTCTTTTTTGCCAACTTTTGCATTGGAAATTCTTTTAACCACCCCAAAACTCTATTTACTTCATCCATATTTTCTGCAAATGCGGAACTTTCTGAAAATTGATTTGTGAAAACTCGTGAAAAGGGATTTGGCTCAATAGCGTTTCTTATTTCTGGGCTATTAAAATCCCATGGTGTTGAAAAGATTTTAATATACTATAGAGTTTTTTCTACACATTGAAATTGTCTTTCAACCTATTTCTTCTTGCAGTATTCGTCCTTGATTTCAAAATTTGCAAAGGGATTAAAGATTTCATACCGAGGATAACTATTTGAATGTATATAATCTGGATCTCTTCTTTGTAGATATGATGCTTCCATTTCCTCGAACAGATCTGGAATTCTTAAGTTCTGTACAAACTGACCAACTTCTATCTTGATATTAACATCCTCAAGGTCCATCATCTTAGCACTCGTAAAGATTTCAAGTGCAAAATCAATACAACCAATCATTTGATAATAATTTAAAATTTGCAAGACCCAGATCATAATTGAGTACACTGTATGGACCATAAATCATCAAGTGTTCTAAAATATAATTTGACTTTCATATTTGGTAAAGAGTATATTTTTACCAATTCATGATCCAATCCAAGAAGTGTGCCAATATTCTTTGATTGCCAGGCTTGAAATTTTTGAATCCACTAGTTTCTTCGAAGCCTGAGTCCAACTACCTTTTTTATTTCTAGAAAAATATCTTCAACATGCTTCTCGAGAACTTTGAATCTTTTTGCCAAAGTGACAATATTGTCTGGCTGATCTGGCATATAAAAAATGCTTCCTTTGACTTTTGTTTGGCTGCAGCCAATTCTATGATCTTTATTCATTTCCCTAGTAAGAGCATCGACAATATAGTTAGAGTTTCCAGGAATCCATTCTACATGAAAATCATATTGCTAGAACCAAATTTTCCATGCTAATAATATTCCTCTTGCCATCTGTCTTGGTAATTTCGCTGACAAGACATATTTAAAATTCATTGAGTCAGTCCTAATCAAGAATTTTCTTGGCACAAGATACAATTCAAATTTTTAAATGCCATTAAATATTGCACGAGTTTCCTTTCTAGTAGCAAAATAAATTTTCTAATTGGGGAGGAATTCTCCTGATGCATAGGCGCATAATTCTTCTTCTTTGTTTTCCTCATTTCTTTCAAAAATAACAGTTACCCAAAAATCATCTGAGGCATCTGTTTGTAAAATTAACAATTCTTCTCCTAGAGGCTGCAATTTTGGCAGGGACTTACATTCTTCTTTGATATTTTTGACAGTGGTAGTGGCGTGACTAGACCAACCTAATTTTAAATGCTTTCGAATAGGAGAAAATTTTTCAGATAGCCTAGGAATGTATTTATGGATGTAATTTAAAACACCCAAAAATCTCTGAATCATTTTGGTGTCTTTGAGTTCATCAAGGAACTCAGCAAGCTTTGTTAGTACATGCGGCTGCATCTGTATATGTCCATCGATTACATGAATTCGAAGGAAATCCATATCATTTTGGAATAACACCACTTTCTTTTCTGAGAGGATAATACCATGACCTTGAAATTCTTGAAAGAATATTTCTAGATGAGCCAAATGTGTTTGTAAATCTGGACTATGGATTAAAATATCATCAATGTAAGTTATGATAAAATCATACTTACCAAATATAAAATCCATTCTCTTCTAGAAGAAAGCAGGAGCATCCTTTAATCCAAATGGATCAACACTCCATTGGTAAAATCCTGCAGGGCATGTGAATGTTGTCTTATGTCTGTTTTCTTCTTCAATCTGAATCTGGTAATAACCAGATTTCATATCAAATTTACTGAAGATTTTACTCTTCTAAATATTTTGCATTATTAATTTTTGATGAGGTAATGGATAATGAAAGCTTTGAGTGATTACATTCAATGGTTTGTAATTAATCACCATTCTTTCTTTACCTTGAACTATTTCGGAATGATTGCTAACCAAAAATGAAGAACATGAATAATGGGAAACACTCGGTTCAATCAATCTCAACTTCAACAATTCTTCAATCTGTTTTTTGATTTCTTGTTCATCAAAAGGAGTACAAGGAATTAACTTACCTTTTACTCCATTATCATGCATGGTCACAATTTCATGCTTGGGGCTCTCTTTTTCCCAAAACTTCTAAGGGTCTTCTGAGCAGCTTTTAACTGACCGTTGGTGTATAGAGATTTGTTCCTGAGTCCATTGTGGGTCTATTGCTGCTTTTTTTATTTATTTTAAGAGCTTCTTTTTCTTCATAAATCTGCAATACTTTCTGATAATCCTTGGAATCATTTTTTGGCTTTCTTATACTGGTCTTCTTCTGGCTTTCTCTTCTTACTCCAGAGTCTCCAAATTTTAATTTTGGAATAGAGATTGCTTGTGTTTTGAAATTGAAGATAACTTTATCTTCACTAATAGTCATGGGCAAAATAGAATTGATAAATGGCATACTCATAATTGAACTGGCAGATAGGTCGTAGTGTTGTATAGCGGATATATTGACAATATTCCCACTTATTTTTAAAGAAATTTCATCAACATAGTGAGTAAGATTAAATGTACCTCTGATCGTTTCTGAAATCAGGATATTCTGAAGAGGTTTCCATAATCCCTTAAACAACGATGGTCCGGCAAGATTGTTTGAGCCATCAATATCAATAAATGCATCAAGATCTATCCAACTATTTTTAACCTGCACGGAGATTGGTATATACAAAAGATTATTTGTTTTTAACATTTTCTTCAAGAAAGTTTATTATGCTGGTGGGTCGAATTCAGGAACTGGCATTGAAGATGTTTGTCCAATATTTTTCTGATATGGACAAAAAGAGTTTAATTGAGGGAGAATAGGGATAACCTATTTTCCTTTGTCTTTCTCTAGTGGGAGAGACCAACATAAAGATTTTGTTTCACTAGTTTCAACATTGTCTCTGTCAGTCTCAAATTCTTCACTATAATGAATTTCTTCTTATTCATCTGCAACTGAAAATTCATCAGTAGAACAATCATAACAAATATTCATTTTCTAAACAAAATTGACTAACTCTTCATCTTATGAAAAAGAAGCATCAGTTAACATATATACATATGATGGTTCTTCTTCTAATTGTACAACAGACCAATCACCACAAAATTCTTCAATATTTACACATGCTTTCAATTTACTGGATGTGATTTTTGGACAAGCACGAGCATAGTGTCATTCCTGTTTGCATATGAAACAACAATTGTTTTTGGTTCTCAGCTGTTTCCTCTTCTTTAGAAATATGAAATTTTTAAAAGGTCATTTGGGATTTGCAATTTTCTTGTTCTTGAATTTCCCATACCTTTTATGTTTTCTCCTTTTCTTAAATGGTGTCCATGGCAAAGAAACACGACAAACATTGGCACTGGGAGTTATATTATGTGCCTGTTTTTGCCAACAGAAATATTTGACTTCCTCTTGACACCTGAATAAAATATCTATCCAGTAAATCTGATCTATTATTTTGCTTTGAAGCTCAATATATTTAGAAATTAGATCTCCTAGATTTCCTGGTAATTTTGACAAAAAAGAAATTTTCTGAACTGAATCATTTGAAAGATTTGCTTTGTAAATTTTGGCCATAAAATTTTGACCAAAAGCTTCAATATATTTTAAATCTCTTAGTTCCATTCTAGCAAGGTCTGTCACGATTTTCTTCTTCTCATCTATTGGCTCGGGGACAAACTGTGTTTTCAATAGTACCTCTAGAGTAGAAAGTCCTGCTGTTATGATTGCTCGTCATTCTGACTTAGGATGTCCAATCCTCTAGTCATAAACTATTATAGCCATTCTTTTCTCTGCTAGAACAAATATTGACATATTATCGAGCTTTGTAGTTACTTACATTTGGTATAATGCTCCGATCCATATTCGAATTGATTCAGCTGGATTTGTTGATTTGTCCAAATCCAAAATATAACCGCTAGAATTAGAAGCAAACAGATCTTCTTCTATTCTAGGATATTTTTGGACTTATTTAACAAAATTTGCTTTTTGGATTAATGGCATGATAAAATATGGAAACTTAGAAGTTGCATTTTCAAGAGTCACTATTTATGCTTTTGCTTTTCTTGGCTTTTCTGGAATAGACTCTATTTTCATTGGTCTGAAAGGTGTTTCAGAGGTGCTAGCTTCTGTTTCTTCTAAATCCCAAAAATTTGGGGTTGACATATATATAGAAAATTTTGAGCTTTGAGCTACTTTAGATTTTCTTATTCTTTCCTTTTTCTGCATCCTTGCCTCTTTCTCGACTCTTTCTTCTTGTTTTTCATCATGTAAGAGCTTGAGATTGACTAGAATGAGCTTATTTTGTCCACCCAGATCATCTATATCATTTTCAGCATAACAACACCATGTGGTAATATAATTACCAATTTAATAAAATTGTTCTAAATCATTTGTATTTGAGGAGTTGTGTTCAACTAAAGGAGCACAATCAGCTCTTGTAGGAGGTTGCCTTGAGGAGGACGAAGTAGTACAAAATTTCATCTTTAGTGGCCATTTGCCTCCTTTTACAAAGCGACGATTAGCATATTTCCATTCTTCAACTGGGGCTATCCGGGAATTAGAAATTCTAATCTTATTTACAACAAGAAAAGGCTTAACTTTAGGTATATACAAGTCATTTGAAGATAACATAGGTTGACCGGAAGTGTTGGTTGTTTGGGCAGAGGATTATGTAGATTCTAAGACTGGTAATGCATATTTTCTCGGATGAATGATGGGTCGCGGGATGGAAGGCTTTTCTTGAATTATTCTTCTTTTTCCTTCTTATAACAAAGCTCTTCTTTTCAAGCTTCCTGGTTTCTTTTCATCAGCTTAATACTTGTATTGAAAATACCAGTCATTTGGTAAACCTATATTACCATAAGACACTCCCTCTACTTATGCATTGTTTAAACCAACTAACACACAATCTCTGAGCATTGGCTGATTTAATTTTAGATGGACTGTATTAGTCAACTGGAAGGATGTATGAATTATTACAGATAAAAATTCACTTTCATCAACCATCTATAATCCTTGAACTCCTACCATAAGTTTCCAAAAATCCTTGAGATGAGGATCCGTAAGGCTAATAGAGTAATCAGGGAAAATCGTTCCATATTAACAACTAGTAGATAGGTTACCAACAATGGTACCTATTCTAGCATGATCATAGTTCTGGTGTAGAGTATCAAAAACTTTAGATATGCATGGAGTATTTAAGCCATGTCTAAACAAAGGGCCAAACCTATCCTTATACCTCCAAAATGTAAATAGGAATACTTTTTGTCTTTTTCATATTGGTGAAATTTTTTGATTTCTTCAGTGGTAAACAAAGAGAGAGAGACAATCTGTACAGAAGGTCCTGATATTTTAATTTTAACTGCCACTTCTTTTAGAAGCATTTTATTCTGAAAGATATTAGAGAGGGGAGTTTTATAAACATCAGCAACATGAAGAGTTGGAGGATTCCAACTTTTAGGATTCTCTATTATCTCTAATTCTTTTTCATAATCGATTCCCTTTGCAAGGGATCTAGAATCAACTTCAGTAACAACACGTCTTTCTAGAGTAGAAAAGGATCTGATTGAACTAGCCATTAGGAACGTTGCAGGGCTCTGATACCAAATAAAAGAGGTAAATAAAAGATCGATAACCAAAAAGCTTTACCCGATAAAACTCGCGCGTGAGCTCCAACGATCCTGAGGGAAACTTCGGAGGAAACCAACCACTTGCTATGCATGTCTTTTGCACCTTGGCCTCTCTTCAAGCACTTCTCTTAGCAGTTTTACTAACGCCTCCTTTGCAGCCTTACTAATACTTAGAAGAAAATATCAAGCGAACAACTCAACTTAGAGAAAAAAGGTGCATGAAGCTTTTATTGACTCAAAAAGAAAACTTACAGAACATTACAATATGAAAACAAGAAATCTCAAAGTTTAGAAGCACTTGGTCCAACAATATGGGCTTCTCTTCTGCTGATTTCTTATTTTATAGACTCTTTTTTTTTTATACATGACACGAAGTGGAAATAATTGAGGGTCCTGTTGGCATTTCCATAGTTCGAAAGTGTCTACTCAATATTCCAGTACAATAATTCAAAAGCACACTAAGTGGAAATAATTGAGGGTCTTGTCGGCATTTCTATAGTTCAATGGTGTCTACTCAATATTCCAGTACAATAGTTTAGAAGCACACTAAGAAAAATAATTCAAACTTTCACTATTTACAAGGAATCTAAGGGCATTCACCATGGTCCCTTAGGGCTGCGGTCTGAGTCATAATCATCAAATTCGTCAGAAAATTGATTCTCTTTTAGATATTCTTCCTCCATTATTTTTAGATATTTTTCTTCGTAGTCCGACTCGGTGGGGTCTTGAGCATCTTGGTACACGTCTGAAAATAAGGTTTCCTTTCCTTTTGAAGATGTTGTTGTTGTAGATGCTATAGCTGCTTTAGAGGATTGTCCGACTTCCAACTTTATTCGATCCTTGTAGGGATGATGGCTTTGGTTGGGTAACTTGAATGGGTCATCTTTCTTTCTCCATCTATTGATGTAAGATGTAGGATTTATCTCAATATCTAAGAAAGAATCTTTATGTGATTTTGAGAAAACTATCATCTGTTGCACTGGTAGTTCTATTCCATCCAATAATTCCCATTTGAAAATCTGGAACATACTAGTAGTTATTTCTATGGTGTGTTGTACCCAAATTTTATAGTGATCATTAACACCTTCGTTTTCTTGCCATCCAAACTTAAAATTGAATGTTGTGCATACCCTAGTTGATAATAACAAACTAATTAGACATATAGTATATGTAGTCCAATTTCCTTAACTTACTCCAACTGTGATTAATGCCTTTTGATTCACTTAAAATTTTAAAACAGGATGTGTCCCTTGCGATTCGATCAATTTTTTGATAATATGAATTTTTTTAGCCAACTTTTGCATGGGAAATTCTTTTAACCACCCCAAAACTCTATTTACTTCATCCTTATTTTCTGAAAATGCGGAACTTTCTAAAAAATGATTTGCGAAAACCTGTGAAAAGGGATTTGACTCAATAGAATTTCTTGTTTCTCGGCTATTAAAATCCCATGGTGTTGAAAAGATTTTAATATACTGTAGAGTTCTTTCTAAACATTGAGATTGTCTTTCAACCTGTTTCTTCTTGCATTATCCATCCTAGATTTCCTAATCTACAAAGGGCTCAAAGATTTCATACTAAGGAAAAGTATCTGAATGCATATAATCTCGATCTCTTCTTTGTAGATATGATGCTTCCATTTCCTTGAACAGATCTGGAATTCTTAAGGTCTGTAAAACCTGACCAACATCTATCTTGATGTTAACATCCTCAAGGTCCATCATCTTAGCACTTGTAAAGATTTCAAGTGCAAAATCAATACAACCAATCATTTGATAATAATTTAAAATTTGCAAGACCCAGATCATAGATTGAGTATACTGTATGGACCATAAATCATCAAGTGTTCTAAAATATAATTTGACTTTCATATTTGGTAAAGAGTATTTTTACCAATTTAGGATCCAATCCATGAAGTGTGCCAATATTCTTTTATTTCCAGGCTTGGCATTTTTGAATCCACTAGTTTCTTCGAAACCTGAGTCCAACTACATTTTTTATTTCTAGACAAAGATCTTCAACATGCTTCTTGAAAATTTTGAATCATTTTTCTAAAGTGACAAGATTGTTTGGCTGATCTGGCATATCAAAAATTCTTCCTCTAACTTTTGTTCAGCCGTGGCCAATTCTATGAGCTTTATTCATTTCCCTAGTAAGAGCATCAACAATATAGTTAGAATTTCCAGGAATCCATTCTACATCAAAATCATATCGCTAGAACCAAATTTTCCATGCTAATAATCTTCCTCTTGCCATCTATCTTGATAATTTTGCTGACAAGAAATATTTAAAATTCATTGAGTTAGTCCTAATCAAGAATTTTCTTGGTGCAAGATACAATTCAAATTTTTGAATGCCATTAAATATTGCAAGAGTTTCTTTTTCACCAGCAAAATATTTTTTCTAATTGGGGAGGAATTCTCCTGATGCATAGGCGCATAATTTTTCTTCTTTGTTTTTCTCCTTTCTTTCAAAAAGAATAGCTGCCCAAAAATCCTCTGAGGCATCTATTTGTAAAATTAACAATCCTTCTCCTGGAGGCTGCAATTTTGGCAGGGACTTACATTTTTCTTTGAGATTTTTTACAGCGGCAGTGGCCTGACTAGACCAACTTGATTTTAAATGCTTTCAAATAGGAGCAGTTTTTTAGATAGCCTCGGAATGTATTTATGGATGTAATTTAAAACACCCAAAAATCTCTGAATCATTTTTGTGTCTTTGAGTTCATTAGTGAACTCAGCAAGCTTTCTTAGCACATGTGGCTGTATCAAATATAAAATCCATTCTCTTCTAGAAGAAAGCAGGAGCATTATTTAATCCAAATGGAACAACTCTCCATTAATAAAACCCTGCAGGGCATGTGAATGATGTCTTATGTCTGTCTGCTTCTTCAATCTGAATCTCGTAATAACCATATTTCATATCAAATTTACTAAAGATTTTGTTCTTCTGAATTTTCTGCATTATTACTTCTTGACGAGGTAAGGGATAATGAAATATTTGAGTGATTGCATTCAATGGTTTGTAATTAATCACCATTCTTGCTTTACCTCGAACTATTTCAGAATGATTGCGAACCAAAAATGGAGAACATGAATAATGGGAAACACTCGGTTCAATCAATCTCAACTTCAACAATTCTTCAATCTGTTTTTTGATTTCTTGTTCATCAGAAGGAGTACAAGGAATTAACTTACCTTTTACTCCATTATCATGCATGGTGAAAATTTCTTGCTTGGGGCTCTCTTTTTCCCAAAACTATTGAGGGTCTTCTGAGCAACTTTTAACTAACCACTAGTATATAGAGATTTGTTCCTGAGTCCATTGTAGGTCTATTGCTACTTTTTGTTTTGTTTTGAGAGCTTCTTTTTCTTCATAAATCTGCAGTACTTTCTTCCAATCCTTGGAATCACTTTTTTGCTTTCTTGTAGTAGTCTTCTTCTGGCTTTCTCTTCTTACTTTAGAGTCTGGAAATTTTAATCTCGCAAGAGAGATTACTTGTTTTTTGAAATTGAAGATAACTTTATCTTCGCTAATAGTCATGGGAAAAACAAAATTGATAAATGGCATGCCCAGAATTAAACTGGTAGATGGGTCGTAATGTTGTATAACAGATATCTTGACAATCTTCCCACTTATTTTTAAAGAAATATTATCAACATAGTGAGTAAGATTAACTGTACCTTCGATCGTTTCTGAAATCAGGATATTCTGGAGAGGTTTCCATAATCCTTTAAACAACGATGGTCTGGCAAGAATTTTTGAGCCATCAATATCAATAAATGCATCAAGATCTATCCAACTATTTTTAACTTGCACGGAGATTGGTATATACAAAAGATTATTTGTTTTTAACATTTTCTTTAAGAAATTTTATTCTGCTGGTGGGTCGAATTTAGGAACTGGCATTGAAGATGTTTGTCCAATATTTTTCTGATATGGACAAAAAGAGTTTAATTGAGGGAGAATAGGGATAACCTATTTTCCTTTGTGTTTCTCTGGTGGGAGAGATCAACATAAAGATTTTGTTTCACTAGTTTCAACATTGTCTCTGTCAGTCTCAAATTCTTCCCTATAATGAAGTTCATCTTATTCATCTGCAGCTGAAAATTCATCAGTAGAACAATCATAACAAATATTCATTTTCTGAACAGAATTGACTAACTCTTCATCTTTTGAAAAAGAAGCATCAGTTAACATATATACATATGATGGTTCTTCTTCTAATTGTACAAAATACCAATCATTACAAAATTCTTCAATATCTACACATGCTATCAATTTACCGGATGTGCTTTTGGGACAAGCACGAGCATAGTGTCATTCCTGTTTGCATATGAAACAACAATTGTTTTTGGTTCTCAGCTGTTTCCTCTTCTTTAGAAATATGAAATTTTTAAAAGGCCATTTGGGATTTGCAATTTTCTTGTTCTTGAATTTCCCATACCTTTTATGTTTTCTCCTTTTCTTAAATGGTGTCCATGGCAAAGCAACACAACAAACATTGGCACTGGGAATTATGTTATGTGCCTGTTTTTGCCAACAGAGATATTTGACTTTCTCTTGACACTTAAATAAAATATATATCTAGTAAATATGATCTATTGTTTTGCTTTAAAGCTCAATATCTTTAGAAATCAAATCTCCTAGATTTCCTGGTAATTTTTACAAGAAAGAAAATTTTTGAACTGAATCATTTGAAAGATTTCCTTGTAAACTTTGGCCATAAAATCTTTACCAAAAACTTCAAGATATTTTAAATCTTTCAGTTCCATTCGAGCAAGGTCTGTAATGATTTGCTTCTTCTCATCTATTGGCTCAGGGAAAAACAGTGTTTTTAGTAGTACCTCTAGAGTAGAAAGTCCTGCTGCAATGACTGCTTGTCGTTTTGACTCAGGAGGTCCAATCCACCATTCATAAACTATTCCAACCATTATTTTCTCTGCTAGAATAAATATGGACATATTATTGAGGTTTGTAGTTACTTGCATTTGGTATAATGCTCCGATCCATATTCGAATTGATTCAGCTGGATTTGTTGATTTGTCCAAATCCAAAATATAACTGCGAGAATTAGAACCAAATAGATCTTCTTCTATTTTAGGATATTTTTGGACTTCTTTAAAAAAAATTGCTTTTTGGATTGATGGCATGATAGAAGATGGAAACTTAGAAGTTGCATTTTCAAGAGTCACTATTTTTGCTTTTGTTTTTCTTGGCTTTTCTGGAATAGACTCTATTTTCATTGGTCTGAAAGGTGTTTCAGAGGTGCTAGCTTCTATTTCTTCTAAATCCCAAAAATTTGGGGTCGACATATCTATGGAAAATTTTGAGCTTTGAGTTACTTTACATTTTCTTCTTCTTTCCTTTTTCTACATCCTTGCCTCTTTCTGGGCTCTTTCTTCTTGTTGTTCATCATGTAAGAGCTTGAGATTGGCTAGAATGAGCTTATTTTGTGCACCCAGATCATCTATAGCATTTTCAGCATAAGAACACCATGTGGTAATATAATTACCAATTTAATACAATTGGACTAAATCATTTGTATTTGAGGAGTTGTGTCCAACTAAAGGGGCACAATCAGCTCTTGTAGGAGGTTGCTTTGAGGAGGATGAAGTAGTACAAAATTTTGTCTTAGGTGTGTTACACAACAATTTGTCACCGTCCCTACTACCCTTGTCCCGTATCTTGGAGGACTCATTCCGGGACCTATGAGAAGTGACATGGCCTAAAAAAACTTGCATTTCATTCCTCTGAACGTGAGCTTTGTTTGCCCTGAAGACATCTCCTGCTGAAAAACCCTAAAAATAACTCTTTTTTCCATTAGCGCGGTTCCATAGTTCAGCCCTCGCGCCAAGGGGGCAAATCCTCCAAAGAGGGTGCGCAAATTGGTGCTCTGTCATAAATTCGTACCCACGCTAACCATATTAAGAGGTGTTTTTTAACAAATAAATGCTGGAAGTTTCGTCCTAACAAATTCCTGGACTGCTATCTATCTTGAGTTGGGTGGTTTGGCTACGGATTTCCATAGAGAGGAAGTGGTTTTCCACCTCTCATGGAAGATTCCTTGATGATATGGCCAATCCCATGATTATTGGTTATGATCCCAACTCCCCTTCCTCCATCTATAAAAGCTTGCCCATCTCCTTTGCAAGCTAGTTTTTAGTTCCAGAGTTCCAAAGTTTTAGAATTCCCAAATCCCCAAGAGCTTCATGCTGCAAGAGCCTTCTTGATTCCCTTAAGGCCAAATCCAAGCAGGGAGACTATTGTCCAAGATCCAAAGAGAAAGGCTTGTCCTTATTCCCGACAAGCTTTGTGAGACATGTTCTGCTGACGACCCGCCAAAGGAGAATCGAGCATCAAAACATTGGTTGTACTCTCCTTTGATTGATTATTAATGAACAACTATTGGTTATGGTTCCACTCTTGTTATTATTTATGATGATGATGAGTTATGTATTTTCTGACTGACATATAGTTGCGTATACTTGATTTTATGCTTGGGTTTGTATTGTTTCTTATATGTGTAGGTGTCCATTCACGGAGATCGTGAGGATTGTGATCTACCGGAGCAGAGGAACGAGAGCACCACCTCTCCTACAAACAATAGTGTTGGAATCCAGGTAAGCCTTCATTGCTGGTCTGTTTATTTGTAATTAGGAACTTGCGCTATAGCATTTGACGATTGTTGCTAGACCTGGTCTGAGCTAGTAGGGATCGCCTCTGTCCGCAGAGGGGATTTACCTCTTCAAAAATTTGGTGACTCCACTGGGGAGCTTGTCTTGACTTTTTGGTTGTTTCTTGATTTTGCTTGCTTGGTCAACCTTTTGGGCTAGGTTCTTTTGCTGTTTTTGCTTCTTGGTTTGCCTAGTTATCATTGGCCTAGTTTTGGATTGCTTATTTTTCATTTCGGCACAACAAACTTGACTGGCGTGTTTTTTCGCATAACAGTCGTTCCAATTGGTGCTAGTTGTTAATATATCACTCACTCCAATCCTTAAAAGGCGCTAGTTTCTGCCTGACAGTCGCACTAGGCCTGGGGACTGCTAGGGTTTGCTTGATTTTAAGCCTTCTGAGCTTGGTCTTTGATTTTGGTTACATTTTCTTGACTACGTGAGTGTGTTGGAGTTCTGTTTGACTGGTTTTAACCTTCATCCTTTGGTTGTTTGCCATTTTCCATCGATGCCACGTTTTTAGCCCTAGGACATATAGTGGCTTTGTGTGTTGAGCCCTCCTTAGGAGTTTTTGGTCTTTTATTGGTCCAGTCAACTTTCTGATTGCTCCCCTGCATTCGTTTAAGTAATTGTTGATCATTTCATTGCATTGTTCGAGTGATTTATCTCTTTTTCACTTGAATTCCACCTTGTTTCGCTTTGGGCCTAGATTACACGGCTCATTTGTGTCTCTGGGATTTTTCTTGGTTTTGAAGGATTGCTTTGTCAATTTAGGGATCTGATTGTGCTTGCATTGAGTGAAATTTTCTTGTTTTGCTCTCTTATCGTCATTTCTCAAATTTCTCTCTTTTCATTAGTTTTTCAGTTTGTTTAGTGAACTTTGCCCTTAACATTGAAAAATAAAAAAAAAATCTCTTTTGCTTTTCATTAGTTAATGTGAATTATAGATTTTCATTGTTATTAGTGATTAGTAACTTTGAAGAAAAGCTTTTTTATTTCCATTAACTGCATTAGAGATATTGTTGGTTGTTTTCTAATTATTTTGTTTTTGTGAAAGCTCTCAACTCTCTTATAGTTAGCGTTCATCGAATAAAATGATATACTGTGGCATATAGCTTGCATTTAGGAAATTTTGAGACACTACATACGGTAAGGCCTGAAAACTGAAACATAATCCAAGATCAATTTTAAAATGAACTTAATGAATCTAACAACGCATTGGAACATAACACACACTTTTTAGAGGTCTAGGCTAGAGATGTGCTCCGGCGTCATCAAACCTAGTCACTTTTGTTTTCACTCTAGGTTGGGTGATTCCTCCTTCTGTGACTCAATAGTGGTTTAGTACAGAATTGTGCTCCCACGTACCGTCGAGTATATGGGGAGACCCCACTAGCTTATCATCCTTTATCCATAGGAAGCCGAGTATGCCACCCTATACCCATGATACACCGAACACAGCATTTGAGGAGATTGCCTACACGTATGGAAAGTCCTTGGTTGATTTCTTTTTCATTTCTAAAACCAAGGTGTATATTGCAGTTCATGGTTATTTGGTACACCCTCTTTGCCTAGTATCCTTGAGCAGTCATTTGATATTTTCTGACTCCCTAAATTTGAAAGGATCACCAAGCGCTTGCCCTTTTCACGCTTGTTTCAAATATGAAAGTGATAGAGTCACCTTTTATTCATTTCTTGACTCTTAAAACATGAAACGATGAAGTTTCTTAATTTCAATGTGGTAAAAATAAAATCACCTGCAATCACACACCCTACTAGATTATGTTTGCTGGCCATTTGATTGTGTGTCTTGACTCTTTTTCATCTCTATGTGCGATTTTCGGTTTTTGATGGCAACTTTTCCAGATTTCACCAACCCAGAAATCCCCTCTGACGGGAATCCTGGTCATTTTCCTCCTTTTGGGAATGTTGGTGCTCCTTACATGGCAACGTTGTCCCTTCCTGGGCTAACTGTTGGGTTGCCTGTTTGGTTGTTCTCAACCTCTGTGGTGTCTAATGTCTTAACTACTGGTCAAGCAGTTCCTCCACCCAAACAACATCATGTTGATTCCAAGGTGGACCTCTCCCCTTCTTCGGTTGTTTCTACGTCCTCATCTTCTACTTCGCCTGGTGAAAGTCTGGATTCAAGTAAGCAGGTGGCTAAGAAGAAGAAGAAGAAGACGAAGAAGAAGAAGTCTCATAAGCGAGAGGCTAAAAGTGCAGCTACTGCCCCGAGTACATCCCAGGTCGGAACACCTTATGCTCTTGCACAGAAGGTTAATTTTCCTTGTAAATTGTGCAAGGATGACCATCTTCTTCGTGATTGTCCTGGCATTCCTAGGATCTTAGAAGTATGTTCTCATGATCCAGCTCGTCCCTCATCGTCCTTTGAAGCTCATGGCGATGCTACCCTATCAACTAGCAATGATAAGAAGAAAGGGAATATTCGATTCCCCTGTAGGTTATGTGAAGGCAACCATCCCCTTCACCTTTGTCTGCTCATGGATAAAGCTTCCACCGTTTTGGAAATTCTTACAGCTTCTTCACCCCAACTCCCTGTCGGTTATCAAAAGCTCTCTTCAAACCCTCTCCCTGTCGACAAGGAGATTGACTTATATTCTTCTCTTGTCCATCCTCCTCTTTCTGAACCTGGTTGTGCTAAGCCTGTTCCAGACCAACCATCGGTCGGAAAGAGTGTTGACTCGGGTTTACCACCCGTCGATTACTCTGTTCTCATACTCATGTTCTTCTCATCTCATCAGATTCTCCTGAGTATGAAAACGACTCTCCTATCCCAGCTGATCCAGAGAGTTCTTCTTCGGTTCCTTTAGAGCAGGGGGGCAATCATATGATTCCCCCACCAAGTAGTTCAGTCGTTTCCTTCAACTGGAGTCACCTGACTGCTTTCCGCCTTCCATCCCATGTGCCTTTCCAGATTACAGTACATGCCTATGATAAGGCAGTACCTAGCACTATCTTGGATGAGGGTGCATCTGTCAATCTTATGCCTTCCACTACTTGGCAAGCTTTGGGCTCCCCACAGCTTGTGCCGGTCGCACATAATCTGTTAGCATTTGATGGAGGAACCAGTCTACCATTAGGGATCCTTCTGAAGTTCCCTATTACTTTGGGAGGAAAAACCGTCTATATAGACGTACTGGTTACCCAAGGTGCTTTAGATTTCAATCTTCTCCTTGTCTGTGACTATGTTTATGCCATGGGGGCACTTGTCTCTTCACTTTTCCGTGTGGTTTCCTTTCCACACGATGGAAGAATCGGGACTATAGAACAATTATCGTTCTTTAGTCCCCCGGTGCCTCCTGCGCAGTTGTCATCCCCTCCTGGTTTTTATCCACTGGTTGTATCTGCCCGCCGCAGGTCAACTACGTGGCTACTTATCCCGTGCTTGTATCCAGTGATGTTGATGTCATGCATAGTGTCCTGGGGGCATTGGGTCCTGATTTCCAAGATTTTATCCTTCCACCGGGAGTGGCACTCTTGGAAGCAACGACATCCTGTTCATTATGATGAAGTTCGTTCAGAGCATAGTTCGCTTTCCTATGTCAAGCTCCTTAAAAAATGAAACTGGGCCTGGTTCAAGCATAGTTCCTGATCTTGTGTGAAGCTCGTTAAAAAATGAAACAAGGGTTATGAGGATAGTTCTTTTACTGTGTCAACCTCATTAAAAAATGAAACAACTCCCTTTCCAGATCGAGTCTTTTGATTAAGATCTCGTAAAATACAAGTTGAGTCTTTCCAAGATCTCGAAAGTGAACCTTCATTCCATCCACTTTGTTGAATGCAATGAAGCTTGGGGGGCATGTACTCATTTTGCGTCATTATGTTGGGGGCATGTGAACTTATAACAGGCATAGTTTTTCGTTTCAAGCTTGTGTAAACATGAAACCGAATCCATGTAGAGTTCTCCATGGTTCAAGCTTGTGTAAAAATGAACCCATACCCGATGTACATCTTGTGATTGCCATTTTTATCCACTCAATTATGCTAGATGAGCTTGGTTGTTTCATTCCATTGCCACCATCTCTTTTTCCGATCATATGCTTTCACTCGGTTGTTTTTTCCTTTCCTGAGGAACCACAACAATGAGTGGTTTTATTAGCCAGCCTCTTGACCATTACATGTTTTGAGCAATTCCACCATTGCCAGAACCAGTTGCCACCCTTTATACCACTCGTTCCTCTAGGACGAGTCACCTTTAAGCTCTTTTCTGACTCGTAAAATATGAAAAGATTGCCGAGTATTTTTTCCCTTTTTGATTCGTTAAAGAGAATAAAAATGGAGGTCCGCTTTTAGCTCTTTTCTGACCGTTTAAAGATGAAAATATTGCCGATTATTTTTTCCCTTTTTGATTCGTTAAGGAGAATAAAAATGGAGGTCTGCTTTCAGCTCTTTTATGACTATTTAAAGATGAAAAGATTTCCGAGTTATTCCTCTTGACTCGTTAAACATAAATAAGAGGCGGTCGCCTTTAAGATCTTTTCTGACCATGTAAAGATGAAAATATCGTCAGGCCCTTGTCGTTTTAGGCTCGTTAACGGTTATGAAATGACGTAATTTCGGTCACTTTTTTACTTTTTCAGGTCGAGGTCACTAATCATGAAAAGTACTCCTCGATCGTAATGGTCGGGCGGTTCCTTCGAGTATTGTTTTATACTTTTTCGGGCTCGAGAGACACAACTTTACGAAAAAGGACCCCCTTGGAGTTTTCTTTTCTACTGTCTTTTCGAACTCTCTAAACATGAAAAGACGCCGAGTTCTCCATTTGTCAAACTCGTTAAAACAGGATGACATTAGATTCAGTCAAAATGATGTTACTCGAGTTTCTCTTTCCTAGGGCCCATTAAATGTACTAGGATGGATTCGCCCGAAGGGCGAACTTATGTTACAAGCATATGCTATCCCCTTCAAGCTTGTTAATAAAAATAATTGGGGTACTCACCAGAAATGGTGGGGAAAATGGAACTAGAATCATTGTTGTGTCGGCAGTATGTCGCTCTTGAACATGGCACTTGTTTGCATTCGTGTCAGGGTGGGGACATATCATCTCGTATTTCACTTGCCTCCGTGGGTTTGGGTGATCCTATTTGACCTCTCATTTTCTCTTTGCCTTGTCACCATGACCTCTGATTGATTGATGTCAAATACTGCCAAGTCCACTGTCGTGCCACCGATATTTTCAAGAGAAGTTGACCTCTGCAAAATATCAACCTCCCTCTCATAACTCATATAATCCTAATTCACAAAAACATTATCTTCCTCTATCTCGCATCGATGATGTGGGAAATACTATGGCCCACCTTCAGTCAAGGTCGCTTCCTGTCGACTTCAGCTCATTATCCAGGAAGCTGATCTAGAGACTCCCTTCTGGTGCCTTGGAGCTTGCATGCCTCAATGGCAGGTTCTTCGCATTCGACGTGAGGTTTTCATTATTGGCCTCTTATCGGATGATTCTACGGGTGTTCGACGCCAGCTCACTGATTCACACGCCGTAGATTGTACCTGTAGTACCTTGAGGGCCATTGTCATTATTGGTGGTACCTCTCACATCTGTTAACAACTTTCACCATTGGCTGGTAATCAGACGATGTTCTTGCATGTTCGACTTCGACTCATATATTTGCATGCTTGAACTTGTAATTTGTTTGGATCGAGATAGAGCGTAAGACCCTAGATTTTTTATGTTGAGATCCAGGCTGCAATTTTGTGGATTACTATAATTGTTACATGACTCATTCACTGGATGGCTACAACCATGCTTGAGTCTATTTATCGATCCTCACTGGATGGCTGCACCCATACCTTGGATCTGGATTATTATGTACTCTGCTATGGATGGTTGCACCCATACCACACATATCATGTATTTGAGATATCGATTGTACTTCTCCACGCAAGTTTTCTGCTGGTAGTGTTTTCAATTGGACATGTTCTTGTAAAGAATTTCACCCCTCTCTCTCTCTCAGGCCTCATGCTTTATGGGGCATCTGTTACACAACAATTTGTCACCGTCCCTGCTACCCCTGTCCTGTATCTTAGAGGACTCATTTCGGGACCTATGAGAAGTGACATGGCCTAAAAACACTTGCATTGCATTCCTCTGAACATGAGATTTGTTTTCCCTGAAGACATCTCTTGTTGAAAAAGCCTAAAAATAGCTCTTTTTCCATTGGCACGGTTCCATAGTTCAGCCCTCGCGCCAAGGGGGAAAATCCTCCAAAGAGGACGTGCCAATTGGCGCTCTGTCATAAAGTCGCACCCATGCCAACCATATTAAGAGGTGTTTTTTAACAAATAAATAGCGGAAGTTTCATCCTAACAAGTTCCTGGACTGCTATCTATCTTGAGTTGGGTGGTTTGGCTACAGATTTCCCTAGAGAGGAAGTGGTTTGCCACCTCTCATGGAAGCTTCCTTGATGATATGGCCATTCCCATGATTATTGGTTATGATCCCAACTCCCCTTCCTCCATCTATAAAAGCTTGCCCATTTCCTTTGCAAGCTAGTTTTTAGTTCCAGAGTTCCAGAGTTTCAGAATTCCCAAACCCCCATGAGCTTCATGCTGCAAGAGCCTTCTTTATTCCCTTAAGGCCAAATCCAAGGAAGGAGACTATTGTCAAAGATCCAAAGAGAGAGGCTTGTCCTTATTCCCGACAAGCTTTGCGAGGTATGTTCTATTGATGACCCGCCAAAGGAAAATACAGCGTCAGAACATTGGTTGTACTCTCCTTTGATTGATTATTAATGAACGACTATTGGTTATGGTTCCGCTCTTGTTATTATTTATGATGATGATGAGTTATGTCTTTTCTGACTGACATATAGTTGCATATACTGGATTTTATGCTTGTGTTTGTATTGTTTCTTGTATGTGTAGGTGTCCATTCATGGATATCATGAGGATTGTGATCTTCCGGAGCAGAGGAACAAGAGCACCACCTCTCCTACAAACAATAGCGTTGGAATCCAGGTAGGCCTTCATCGCTAGTCTGTTTATTTTCAATTAGGAACTTGTGCTATAGCGTTTGACGATTGTTGCTAGACCCGGTCTGGGCTAGTAGGGATCGCCTCTGTCCATAGAGGGGATTTACCTCTTCAACAAGGTGGCCATTTGCCTCCTTTTACAAAGCAACGATTATGATATTGCCATTCTTCAACTGGGGCTATCTAGGAATTAGAAATTCTAAACATCTTATTTACAGCAAGAAAAGGCTTAGCTTCAGGTATATACAAGTCATTTGAAGATAGCCTAGGTTGACTGGAAGTGCTGGCTGTTTCGGTAGAGGACTATGGAGATTCTGAGACTAGTAATGCATATTTTCTCGGATGAATGATGGGTCACGGGATTGAAGGATTTTCTTTAAGTATTCTTATTTTTCCTTCTTGTAACAAAGCTCTTCTTTTCAGGCTACCTGGTTTCTTTTCATCAGCTAAAGACTTGTATTGAAAATACCAGTCATTTGGTAAACCTATAGAATCATAAGACACTCCCTATACTTGTGCATTGTTTAAACCAACTGACACACAATCTCTAAGCACTGGATGTTTTAATTTCGGATGGAATGTATTAGTCAACTGGAAGGATGTATGAATTATTACAGATAAAAATTCACTTTCATCAACCATCTGTAATCCTTGAACTTCTACCATAAGTTTCCAACAATCCTTCAGATGAGGATCCATAAGACTAATAGAGTAATCAAGGAAAATCGTTCCATATTGACAACCAGTAACTACCAACAATAGTACCTATTCTAGCATGATCATAGTTTTGGTGTCGAGTATCAAAAACTTCAGATATGCACGGAGTATTTAAGCGATGTCTAAACAAAGGGGCCAAACCTATCCTTATACATCCAAAATGTAAATAGGAATATTTTTTGTCTTTTTCATATTGGCGAAACTTTTTGATTTCTTCAGTGGTAAACAAAGAGAGAGAGACAATCTGTATAGAAGGACTTGAGATTTTGATTTTAACTTCCACTTCTTTTAGAAGCATTTTTTCTGAAAGATATTAGAGAGAGGAGTTTTATAAACATCAGCAGCATGAAGTGTTAGAGGATTCCAACTTTTACGATTCTCTATTATCTCTAATTCCTGAATAAATTTCCTTTTCAAGGGATCTAGAATTAACTTCAATAACAACACGTCTTTCTAGAGTAGAAAAGGATATGATTAAACTAGCTATTAGGAACGTTGCAGGGCTCTGATTTCTTTTTCAATTCATGTAATCGACGGACATATACAGATGCAACCGCATGTGGTAAAGACCTTGATACCAAAGAATCGAAAAGGAAAGTCGAAAGACTCTAATACCAAAGGCAAAAGTCTCTGATACCAATGGTGAAAGACTCTCGACATATACCAGAGGCGAAAGACTCTGATATCAGATTTGGGTTCAAACATTTCAATTGTATTCCACTCTAACAAGAACTGGTGTTTGGTAATGTTGAACTCCTTACAATATGTACCAATCACCTCCTGAACGTCTCTTGGAAAGGAGGATCAACGACCCCATTGCTGCCACTCTATCAAGTACACAAAGAAATTCCAATATATCAACCATGTCCGATTGTGTAATTGTTTGGAGCCCGATGTAAAATTCTTAGAATCCATGATTTGTTTCAATTGATCCATCTCTTCAAGAGTAATATCTCAATTCTGGAGCAGAATCTATACTATGAGATTTTGGTGCAGGAGATGCTAATGGTTCATTTCAACATAAATGTTATAAATTATTATATGGAATACTTTCCTACTGAATTAACAAATGTAGGGGAGATCGTCCCTCTGGATTGAGGTTTTGGGTTAAATCTTCAATATTTTTTGCCCCTTCACCTTATAGTCATTATGAAATAATTGTTTGACTTCATCTTCTATGACTGGAATATACATTCCATTTGATTCAACTCGGAGAAATTTCTATAGAAAGGGTCCATATTCTCTTTTAAGCTCAAGGCATCCCCTTTCCACCAAGTGTATCCTATTACAAGCCGAGATGTCTATGAATTTCAAAATAAAATTGGTCAAAGATATTTCTTCCAAACAGTGGTTGAAGGCCCAGTGCATTTTCTCTCACTTCCTCTACATGAAAAGGATGATGAATAGGCACTAGAAGTCACATGTGCCCAAACGACCAACCCATTCATCGGGATTCTTAATTCCTCATCAATTATTATGTAATGACCTTTTGAGGCGTAGCTTGACACATAGAAAATGACCAAGGAGAAAGTGGCTCTATTTGTTGCGTTTGAAAACCTGATCATTTACGTAATTTAGTAACCAACCTGCAATTCAGATTTAGGCATACATTCTTTCGACTTTTGCGGATTTGAAGGTGAACCTTCCCTTTTTCTTCACTAGTGGGACGAGACAATTCCTTTTTTTTGGGTGTTGCATGAGGTTTTCTTACTCTGTATTTTTATGGGAAATAAGTATCCCGTACAAATAGAAGCTTTGCCTAAATTTATAGGAAACTTTAAGTTGGGAGCATCAATAATATAATATATAAAAATAAAATAATTTGTTGATTTCCATCCAAAATTTTCCAATTAAATTCCATGTGTAGATTCCATTTTGCAATGAAATATGTAAAAGATTGAACTTTGAAGCACTACCAAAAAAATTTCAAATGTTAATCCAACAATTTGCCAATGAAACTCCCAAACCAAAAAAAAAACTTACTACTTGATTATCATGTGATTTCATGCAACACTATATTATATCCAACTTCAAAATTCAAGTTTGGAAATTTATAAAATGAAACTGACTAACACACTACTCTTTCTCTTTATGACCATCACTATACTTTGTTGAATCTTATCATTAAAGCTTCAATATAGACTTCAAGAAAGTAGACTTATTTGCAATTGTTGAACTTCGGGATTTGTAACAAAAGTTTCGAAGGAATAACTAACAACTGTCTATATTTTGTTGAAACCTTTGCTACATCTCCATGTCTCTGTCACTTTACAAAGCCCATGCCATCCAACTCCCTGAATTGTCATGTATCACCTAGAAAATAAACAAATGGTACCTTCTCTGCTCAAAATAGGTACCCAAAAGGTGAAAATCTTCTCAAAATAGGTATTCGAAACATCAAAATATGTTGTAGTGAAGCTTCCGAAAATCTCCAAATTACCCTTTGGAGCTCTCAAAAATTTTGGAAAGTTTCCTACCATCTCCCAAGCTCCCAGAAGCACAAGAGCATGCGGTGCGTGCTCTCCAGTGCCTGGGAGTGGTGTTACTATGTTATTTTCTATTGAGAAATCTAGGGCAAAGGGATGAGTTGATTTCTCTAGAAATGATAATTGCTTGTGATGTAATTTTACTTAGTCTTTTATTAGCTTCTTTCTCTCTCTTGATAATGTTAATGTTTTCATGAAACAACTACAAAATCATAAATAAGCATGAGACAAGGGACATAAAGTGTAGGCGATTAGCTAGGGCCAAAACCTCTTCAACTTGAGAAGAAAACCCAAACAAATTCATCTTCTTACACAATATTCAAGTGGTGAATTCCAAAACCAAGAATCTTGACCAAGATTCCTTCAAGACCAAGTCACCCTTTCCCTCAAGTCAAAGTATCTTCTTCCTTGTCTTCAAATTTGACCTCAACAACACTTTTACTGCAAGTTTGTCCTTCCTTACTTCAATTCATCTTACCTGCAACTTCTGCAAATTTTTAGCCCTAGCTTCAAAAACCCTAAGTCACATGAGATAGGAGATAATCGGGAGATCTATCCTTCTTTGCCTTCATTGTGCCTCCCTTTCTTTCCTAGTGAATTCGGCCTTCAAACTAGACCTTGTTGACACCAATATTTTGATAGTTTGATGTGACTACAATTCGACCTTTCAGCATTAGATTGAAACCCTAGATCTCTTTGCACATGTGGAGAGAAGTAGCCCAATACTGATCCAAAAAATTCAATCTTTTTTCCTTCTTTCACCCTCCTTTATCTCGCACTTTTTCCTCTTACTTGTGTTTGAGTGTCGAGTGTAAAGTGTGTCCTCTGAGTGTCTCCTTATATAGGCTTCTTGTTCATGACTTGAGGTTGACTTGCCATTGACTCTATGACCCAAACTTAAATAGGAACACAAAAAATTATAGATATAATCGTAAATACAGAAATGTAGCACAAATAACACTTCATTTCATTAATATCAAAATATTGAAATATGCTTACAAACATAATGGAAATAAACTAGCTCGGGCAATGGTACCTTATCTCTGAAAAGACATGTGGTGGCTACATGCCTTTGAACTTTGTTGTAATGAAGCTCTAAGGCCTATTTATTATTGAAAAATAATGGAAAACCCTAAACATCCAAAAACCTAACCCTCCGAGATGAAGCGCCAAAACTGTGGATCTCATTTGGGTAAATTGGTACATCAATTTCCTGGGGTCTTTGGCATACAATCTCCATTTAGTTATCATAATACCTCATTTCAAAGATCTCAAATAGGAGGCTAAAATCAAAGTAGCACCCTTGTTTGAGTCTTTTCCCATCTCTCCATTTTCCCTAGAAATGTTGTTTAGGGCCTCAAAACGACTCTGGAAGTTCAGGACCCAAAAAAATACCAAAAATAGTAAGTTGTGCTACAATTAAGGAAACTGAAAAACTGAAAGGGTCAATGTTGGGGGTCCAAGTGGAATAATAAGTTGGCCACCAATATCCACCTAGATCACTCTAGGTCAACTTGATCTTAGTGAAGGTTGATTTCTTTATTGAAGGTTGACTTGTTGGAGGTGCTTAGACTTGGTCTTGGAGGATCTTTACTCTTTACAATGACTTAATTACATATGTAACAGGCCCAAATGGGTCTTCAATACATGAAATTGGCTCAATAGACTTTATGACTTGATGACCAAACCTAATATATCACAATGGGAGGTTCATCTATAAAATAGAATTCCTCAAGCATGAAACCCATGACTCAAGCATAACATAAATTTTTATTTTTCTTCATTTCATCAATTACATAAAATCATGATTACACATGACATTATGAAGACCTAACTTAGTTACATATTTCAACACCCCCTCTTAATTAGGGAGGCATTCATAATCCATACAAGGTACTTGGACATTCTCAATTTGAAGAATTCTCATAAGAAGAATCGAATTGGTAAACCATTTATTTAGCATCATGTTAACCAACATTGTCACATAACAAGGCCTTGACTAACCGATCTATATATCCACAAGATTAGAGCACAACGCTGGCGGGACCATTGATTTATAGACACCCTCATCATTTTCTCTCTTGGAACAGACCCCACCCGGGTTCTCTTAGAGTATGTTCCACCAAGAGTATTATAATTTATCTTGGATTCCCAGTCCTCAAAGAATATCAGTCCTCTATGAATAGTACTCTTATCATGGATGCCCTAATACATCCTCAATGAGTATTGGATGTTATATTCTTACCCAATCCTCCATTCTATCTTTCGAAGTGATGACAAGAATGATCTGTCTATCTCTCCCTCTCAACTAGGGAGGATATACCCATTCCATTGAAGGAATGCATCCATTCCTGTAAAAGGAATGTACCCAAGCTCCCTCTTAATTAGGGACTTGATCAAGCTACCTCTCGACTAGGGACTTGCTTTTAGCAGTTCTCTAGGTGGAGATCATGGCATAAATAAATTCTTGTAGGACTTCCTTGTTCGATGTCATGAACTTCTTCTTTAATATGAATCCTAAATTTTTTGGGACTTCTTTGTAGGGCATATACCATCCATCACTTTCATTCATGAATCATGTCAGTAATGTCATCCTTCCTATCATCAGAAATTGATCTATTAGTCCATATCTAGCCTTCATTCATTCCTTTCTTCCTCCTTCATGTCATGTTTTCCTTAAGCACCTTTCATCCCACCACATGAGCAAGAGTTGTAGAAGACATCCACAACTCTTCCCTTGGAAGCCCTATATTATCCCATCCATATATTGTTCAAATGAAAAATGAACATTAAATTAAAATTACCTTTGTGATGGTGTTTCATCATGACCCTCCTTGTTCGCACCAATATCCCGCATATGTATTAATACATCTCCAAAATGATAAACAATGTCAAGGGTCTCTTCCTTTTTCTGGCTTCATCATGATATTTATATCTTTCCATGGTGATATCATAGTCAAATATTTTAGTCCTTGGAAGTTGATTTCCTTTTCCATAGTTGCATTTTTCATAATCTCTTCCTTTCTTTCTTCATAAATTACTTTCCAAGAACTTCCAATCATAGTTCTTCTATTTTTTTTCAACCATCTTATATTTCATATAAGGACATATTATGTTGATTTCATCTAGTCAATGTTCGAACCATGCCTTCCTTCATCCTTCCAAAGAAGGTGATCATTTCTTTTGATCATGATCTCAAAGTAGAGCATTCATCCATGATATTTGCAACCATATGACATGAATTAATTAAATATATGCATACATACCTAATTTCTTCCTTTAGGTCATCTAGAATTCCTTCAGCAACTTCCTTGATTGAAAGAAATCCAATCATCTTGACCTACTTCGCATCTTATGGCATCATATCTTTATTTCATGAATCCCATACAAGGTGGAATTCTTGGCGAAACACTTTCTACTTTCAATAGGTGAACCTTCCAGTGAAGATTCGAATGAAGGGTCTTGATTATCCTCTTCCAGAAAGTGCTCCTCTTGAATGATGTATGATGATATTTTATACTATATGACTTTATTCTTCCCATAAGTACTACTTATGTTTCTAATGAGGCTACCAAGAGCTACATCCTTCTATAAGTGGTTACCATAGACTTCTATTTCAACTATCATTCATGTTTCTTCTTCTCAGATAATGTCATGAGCGCTTGATTTCAATCATATGTTTCTATGATTCCATGATGAATATTATCATGCTTCTTAGTAATTCCTACCATGATAGCTATACAACATAAAAACTTGAAAACAACTAGGTGAGAAAGACTATCTCAATCATAATAGAGATATTTTACTTCCTCTTTCTTGGATTTCATATTTTCAGCTTCCTCCACTTCTTCAGTGATATGTGATTCTTCTCTTCCTCTTTTTTTTTTTTTTTTATCCTTCTTGAGTTTAGGATAATCTCTCTTGTAGTGTCTGTATTCTTGACATCCATATCATTGAACCTTTTTCATGTTCTTATTTCTTTTCTGAGGACCAAAATTCTCTTTCCTCTTTTTTATGGCATCATATGTTTGAGTTTTCTCATTTGATACTACTTCATATTTTTCCTTCAACATGGTTTCTTCTATTTTACATAGTGACCATAGATCCTTGAATGGGGTAGCTTCCTTTTTCCCATAAGTGATTGATGTAAAGTTATCCCATTCCTCTGGAAGTGCATTTAGCACTATGGTAGTCATCTCCTTGTCAGACATTATTTCACCCTAATATTGTAGTTGGTCCCTTATTTCATATCCTCATAAAGTATGAGGCTATTCCTTCTTCTTTTGATATCCTTATCTTGTAGAGTTCTTTTCTTATTGAAATTACTTCTCCTATAGTGCTTATGGAAAGCAACTCTACAAGTGTATCATATTTTCTTTTGATGTTTCTAGTTTAGATACATAGGGAATGAAGGGATCCTTGATGGATTATATGAGAATCCTTTGAGCCCTTACTTCCCCTTTCATATACTTTGCAAGTTCTTGAGCATATTTTTTTGGAGGTTTAGTGATTGAGCCCTTAACATGGTTCATGAACTCATTTTATATAAGGTTTAGATCTATCCTCTTCTTCCATGTATGAAAATTTGAAGCCCCAACCAATTTGTTGCTTTCCTTGAAAAAGGACATTTTGACATATTCAGATGTAGACATAATTATACTTACTTGTGAGGATGCTCCTTCAACCTGCTGCCTTCTTGAATTTGATGATGATATAAGTAATTGAAAACTTATTCTCTATGAAGATGCTTTTCTCAAAGGGTGATCCTTGACTCCAAAGAGAGGGAGATCACCTTGAATTCTTTGATGATGATGAAAACATCATTTATCTTGCTTCTCTTGGATGAGTAGACTTCAATTTACTTTTATTTGTAGATATCTTCAACTTGAGTAGAGGTAGGGTCTTTGTGGTCTCTTTCCTTGATGATGACTTGTGCAAGTGTCCGAAGAATACCTATAGTGTAGACTTCTTCTTTGATCGATCAAGGGTTTACACACTTCTAAGAACATGATGTAGACCTTGTCTTCAAGATTCCTTGAGGATGAGATGATATTCTAGATGCTTTGATTCTGTTCTAGAACTTTGGTCCTTGAATGGTTGAGTGTACCCTATTGAGTTGTCCTTCCTTTATTTGTCACCTTAGTTCTAATATCATATTGAGAAACTAAGGCAGAGGGATGAGTTTATTTATCTAGAAATGATAACTTCTTGTGATGAAACTTTACTTAGTGTTTTATTAGCTTCTTTATTTCTCTTGATTATGTTAATGTTTTCTATAATCAAACAACTACTAAATTATAAACAAGCATGAGACAAGGGACATAAAATGTAGGCAATCATCCAGGGCCAAAAGCTCTCCAACTTGAGAGGAAAACCCAAATGAATTATTCTTCTTATAGAATATTCAAGTGATGAATTCCAAGAGCAACACCCTTGACCAAGGTTCCTTCAAGACCAAGTCACCCTTTCCCTTAAGTCAAAGTAGATTCTTCCTTGACTTCAACCTTGACCTCAAACATACTTTCACTACAACTTTGTCCTTCCTTACTACAATTCATCTTCCCGGCAAATTCTACAGCTTTTCGACCCTAGCTTTAGAAACCCTAAGTAACATGAGAGAGGTTATAATGGAGAGATTTATCCTCCTATGCCTTCACTATGCCTCCCTTTATTTCCTAGTGAATTCTCCCTTCACACTAGACCTTGTTGACACTAATCGTTTTACACCTTGATGTGACTCCAACTCAACCTTTATACAATGGATTGAAACCCTAAATCTCTTTGCACATGTGGAGAGAATTAGCCCAAAACAGATCCAAAAACTTAGATCTTATTTCCCTCTTTCATCCTCATTTATCTCGCACATTTACCTCTTACTTGTGTTCTAGTTTCAAGTGTGAATTGTGTCCTTGAGAGAGGTCAAGTGGCTCCTTATATAGGCTTCTTATTCATGACTTGAGGCTAACTTACCATTGGCTCTAGGCTGACTTGATCTTAGTGAAGGTTGATTTCTTCATTGAAGATTGAATTGTTGGAGATGCTTGGAATTAGCCTTGGAGGATCTTCATACTCTTTTACAATGACTTGCTTACATATGTAACATGCCCAAATTGGTCTTCAATACATGAAATTGACTCAATAGACTTTATCACTTGATGACCAAACCTAATAGCTCACAATGAGAGCTTAATCTATAAAATAAAATTCCTTCCGCATGAAACCCATGAATCAAGCATAACATAAATTTGTATTTTTCTTCTTTTCATAAATTACATAAAATCATGATTACACATGTCATTATGAAGACCGAACCTAGTTACTTATTTAAACATTTTCCAAGGTGTTGTCTGAATAATTGCTCATCTAGTCTCTAAAACTATCAAATATGGCCTGCAATGGTCAACACATATCTATGAGGTATAGAAAGGTCAATTTATGTTGTTGGAGAATAACTAAATGTTGCATGGTTTTGCGACATAAGCCTAAAAAAAAATAACACCCTTTTTAGAAAGAATGGAAACAAGGACACTACTAGGGGGTTGAATTAGTAGTGTGACCAAATTATATAATTCTTCATAAATTATACTTTTCAATCAGTTTAGCAATTATTCATGGATCAACAACACAACTCAATCAAATAAAACATAACATAATCATCATCAAGCACATGAGAAACATATATATAAGACACCAATCTTCTTTTTATTGCAAGATTCAACTTGATTACATCATTTCCCCACAAGCTACTACTTGTAGGTTTATCAAATTCTACTAAAAGGAAATTTTATCCCTGGTCATTTATCATTCTTCACTGAAAGGGATTATTGCCCTAGCTAAATTATTAGCCTCTATTGAAAGGGACTCTTGCCTCTTCTCATTTATCATTTACTACTGAAAGGGATGCTTGCCACTGCACATTTACTAACACCACTGGAAGGAGCTACAACCCCTGATTTGCAAGACCAATTGTTATCTCTCTTGATTCATCTTTCATCCATCTTCAAACTAGAAGCAATAAACCTCTTACCTCATAAAGAAAGAATTTTTTTCACTGAAACTTCTCTACAAAACCACCATACTAGCACCTTCAGCAATCCTTGATTATTGATGAAATCACCTTAAAAAATTTCTCATTACTAAACACACCAAACCATATGAGCAACATTGATCCTTTTACAAATCACAAATGCACTCTCTGCATCTCTAAAACACCTTTCAGATACCAAATTTGATCACTAATTCACCCTTGATGCATACCACCACTACGCATCTTGTTGCACCAACAACCTCTCATTCCCTCACCTTGGTTTCCCGAAGTATGCTTTTAAAGAATTATTGACTAATATTTTGGTGTGAGACTTCAATTAACTTGTTTTTTTATGCTTGCATGAATTTCTTGTTTTTTGCCTTTCTCATGTTCAGATAAGTATTTTGAATCCAATTCAAGTTATCATTCGCTTCTCTATTGTTTCTCTAAGATAAATTGAGTTAAATTGTTGTTTTCCTCAATTCTGGTGAGTTACAGGATTTAATAAAGATTCTTCTATTTTATTGAGCTCCAACTTTCGTGAAACTGCCAATTCTGACTTTAATCTTGTCAATGTTGCTATATTTTGTTGTTAAACCCATTCATGCCCGATTTTGAAATTTTTAGTACTCATTGTTATGTTTAGCATAACTAACAGACTCAAAGTTGTCGACTCATTCATCCAAATCCTGAAGGATTTCAGAAAAGTGCTACCAAATATATAACTATGTGGTCCTTTTGCTATTTGTATTTTAGTGCTCCACTAAGCGACTAATCAAAGCTATAGGCCTAGTCATTGGTTACACTTGTTGACACCTAATCATTGGGATTGGGTGAATAAATGTAAAATAGTGTAAATAGAAAATAAGGAGATTAGGGATATGAAGAGGTATTGGGAGATGAAGCCCAAGAGTCTCTCCCTCCATGTATATATCTATGATCATCCTTAATGGAAAATCACAATTCAGTTTGAGGAGTTGCCTCCTAGCTTGACATCGTATCAAATCTAGCTCCATTTTTGGCTTCCCTCTCTGCCCCTGTAAATCCCTCCTACACATGTTTTGCATATTTCTACAAAACTATCACCTATGTCCTACAATTAAAAAAAATATTATGTTTGCTGCCTCCTCATTGGATTTTCGGCGGTTGTCTTCACTATTTTTGGAGACTGGCAATAAAGAATTACTAGTTGTTGTGATTTACTGTGTTGCCTAGAGGTGTTGTTGAATCTTGTTCAAGATTCAGTGGCGTTTGTGTGTGGTAATCCTGTTTACAAGCCCTTCTATTTGATGGTTGATGAATGAATGACTATGTTATATGCAAAAAAAAAAATCATGAGAGGTGAAATGGGGCTTTGTTTTCCTGTGTTAATTAAAAAATCAAGCTTCATTACCACACAAGCTAACTGTGTTAAGTTTTTTTTTCTTAATCTATCAAAGAACCACACCGCCTCCTCCCCAATCTACCTCCTCTATTATATAATGTTCCCACTCACCACTCTCCGACTCCATTCATGCATTGTTGTCATTGCATTTTCATAAACTCCACCTCGTTAACGCCTACCAAATATACCACTCCTCCTGACCTAACACTCTGTTATTATGTTATTTATCTTCTTGCCTCTCCATTGCATAATACATATAACACAGGTGTAAATATCGGGCTTGTATCACCCCCATCCACATCACCCAAATCGTTCGACTCCTTGATTATTTTTTTTACTATTGTTGTGTTTCTCCCATACTATGCATTATTGAATGGTATAATCCATACCACCCATCATGGACTTGGTTGGTGGTATCACCTCCCTCTGATTCATATAACACCATAGTCACACATACCACAGTCTCCTCCCCTCATTGCAGTATTAAAAATTGGGCTAGTTCATATTGCTTTCCATATCACAGTTCATACCGCTCTCCATATCATAGTTAATACACTGGCCTGGCATGGTATGGCCTATAGTTACTTATGTTTTATAACATATAAGAATTTTTTCATATGAATGTTGTCCCCTCATGCATTACCTCTGAACGCTCCAAATAACCGTTTTTATCACTGCTCAAAATAATATTACGTTATCATATAATCAACTCTGCTTTTCAAATATTGACTTGGAGGATATTCTTCATCTTCCCCTTCTTCAGTGCTATTTTCATAGTCCTTAGAATTCAGACTGAATGGAAAATTTGACTCGATGTTTAATGGATATTCTTCCTCATGTGCATTGTCAGTGCCACTCTCATAGTCCACAGAATTAAGACTACGTCAAAAATGTGACTGTTTACTTATCGAAGATGCTACATCTTTTCCTTTGTCATTGCTACCTTTATACTCATTAGTATTAGGACTAAGTGCATCATCCTGACCTTCATCACTGCCGCTCTCATAGTCCTTAGAATTAGGACTAAGAAGACATTGTGACACTCCATTCTTTTGAAATTCATCATCACGCTCTTTATGACTATTGCTCTCATAGTCCTTGGAATTAGGACTATGTGGACACCGTGACACTCCAATCTTTTGAAATTCATCCCACTCTTCATCACTATTGCTCTCATAGTCCTTAGAATTAGGACTAACTGGACACCATGACACTCCATACTTTTGAAATTCATCATCATGCTCTTCATCACTACTCCTCTCATAGTCCTTAGAATTAGGACTAAGTGGACACTTTGACACTCCATTCTTTTGAAATTAATTATCACACTCTTCATCACTGCTGCTCTCATAGTCCTTAGAATTAGGACTAAGTGGACATCGTGACACTCCATTCTTTTGAAATTCGCCATCATGCTCTTCAAAACTGCTACTCTCATAGTCCTCATAATTAGGACTAAGTGGACACCGTGACACTCCATTCTTTTGAACTTCACCATCATGCTCTTCAAAACTACTGCTCTCATAGTCCTCGGAATTGGGACTAAGTTGACATCATGACACTCCATTATTTTGAACTTCACCATCATGCTCTTCATCACTGCTACTTTCATAGTCCTTAGAATTAGGACTAAGTGGAATCTATGACTCTTTATTTATTTGAAATTCTCCATCCCCTCTTTCATCAGTGCTGCTCTCATAGTCCTTAGAATCAGGACTAAGTGGAAGAATTGACTTTCTATTCATAGTGGAAGAATTCCTGCTATATTCATCAATATGAATAGAATTGTTACACAATGAAGATGTTGATGGTGTATAAATCGAAAATTCACTATCAGAACAATCCATCTCTTTCAAATAGAAGATGTTGAATGATACAAATGGAGAGTCTCCTAAAGATACTATATAGCTTAAAGAATGAAATTTTCCCTCCAAAAATATTCACGAAAACATTTCCCTCCAAAATTTCGTGAAAAATATTTCCCTCCAAAAAGTTTGTTAGATTTATTTACTTTCATTATTTTATCCTACAATTTATTGAAAAATATATATGAAATAAATCATTAAAATTAAAATTGTAAGCTACAAATTCTACATTAATTATTTTAATAGTTAAAGTATATAATATTTACTAAACAATTGATTTTTTTTTTAATTTTTATAATATATTCTAAAATAAACTAATCCCACATTCAACTCATTGTAAAACAATTCTACAATATTCGCTTTATAATATTTTAAAACAAATTATCCCACATTAACTGTACAGTAAATATCTCCATAATTTGACTTAGATATTAAATTTCATTATCACTATTACTCACATCACATCTAGGTTTTCTGAAGTTTGTTGAAAGACTCGTGAATTTGTGGAGAAGCTACATTGCTATCAACAACATATTCAACGAAGAATTATCACAATTGAAAGGTAAGTTAAAAAAAATTCCTTGAAAATTTTCATATTAAATTATTTTAATGAAGAAGAATTTTTTTTTTTAATTAATAATTTTTCTGAGCCAAAAT
>APFE030274467.1:0-10066 GCA_000404065.3 Pinus taeda | reverse complement strand
CTGTACAGTGCATTTCTGGACAATTCTGCCTGACGGGTCGCGCCCCTTTGGAGCCATGTTTGGGGCACTTTCAGGTGGTCAAATTGAGTAAACGTGGGATTGTTGGAAATTTCTATGAGTCTAATTTCCAACCCAACTAGAATTTTTGAATTTGGAGTTCATTTTCCCTGTCAAAAATCAATTCTCCCAAGACAGCTTTCTGTAGTTCAAAAAGTGGCAGAAAGTCAAATTTTGCTTGTTTTTTGACTTTTTGGAGGCCCAAAACTTCACCAAATCTCTAGTCCATTGATGAGCATGTGTAACTTTGCATGAAAAATCTGGAAATGCTGAGTTTTTGAAAAATGGAGTTGCTGGGATGAAGGGTCTCACGGGGGGGTGAGACCCATTAATGGGAAAAACCTGTGTTTGGCACAAAAAATTCACAAATGACAAAATTTTCTCCAAATTTCTTGAAATTTGGGCTGGGAATCCCCAATCAAGTACCATGCTCAGTCAAAGAGGCTTTGGCCAAAATTTGGATTGGATCAGGCATTTTCCTTCGTTTTTGTGCTTTGGCCAACCGTCCTTGGAGCACCTTCGTTCTTGCCGGTATTTTTGACATTTATTTAAACCCATGACACCTGTGCAAAAAGTGAAGGAGGTTTTTTTTCCTTGGCATGTTTTGGACAAAAACCTCTCTCATTTTTGAAAAAATCATCTTTGATTGCTCAGAAACATCATTTTAGTGAAACTTATCGTGTGTGGAATAAGGGTTTTTGGTCGAAATGAAGCGAAATGAAGGGGATAAGGGGCTTCTAAATTCTTGAGGAAATTTTTGGGAGTAGGGGGGATGTTAGGAAGCAGGGGAAAGTGAAATCTCAGAGATTGATTGAGGGGAATGGGTCCAAAAGGGAAAAACATAGGCCCAACCTAGAAAATTGCCAAGTTGTAGCAAGAAACTAGGGTTTGTGAAAAAATGAGGATTTTGGGGGATCTGAGTGTTGGGAAGTTCTTGATAAGGTACATTAAGGATAGGGGAAGGTGTATGAACATCAGGAAACAAGTTTTTCCATTGATTTGACTGTCCAAGAGAAATTGGCTTCAAAACCCTAGGAGAGGGAAATGAACTTGCCAAGGCACAACTGAAGCATGAAAAAGATGTAGAATGACTCATTAGACACTGACATGATAATGACAACCCTATGAATGCTGATAGAATCAGCTGAATAGTGACATACTTTGGCATTTGGGCAACTTTAGAAGGAGTTAAAGCAAACCCTAGACCTAATGCCTAGTGACCAAATTTTGCTTGAAAACTCTTTGAAATGACAAAATTTGACCTTAACACTCTGAAACCAATTTGTAAGACCATATTTGATCACTGGAGGAAGGCTGGAAAGACTGACACTAACATTGGCTCCAATGGGGATTGTAGCTCCTTGGAGGTACCAAGAACCTTAGACCTCTGGGAGAGCAGACCAGTGCTTTCAGCCATTGGGCAATGGAGTCAAAAACTCAAGCTGAAATGCATGACTGAAAACCGACTCAAACTAACTTAACAACAAGACTGAAAATGGAATAACAAAGGACTCATGACTCAACTAAAAACTGACTCAATACTTAAACACAATCGACCAACTGAAAATGATGCTCAAAGTGGAGCTTATTCATCACAACCTACTCTAATAGTTTCATTCATCACCTGATCAAGTGAAATGAAACAACCAATGCAACCAAGTAAGATTCTCATCTGTTGTTTGAGATCTCCACAAATTCTCACTAATGACCAACAAGAGAGAACTACTGAAAGGAAACTCCCATGACAACTTAGAAACAGATCCATTGAATGATATGAATTCTCTATCTGCCTCCAAAAACACTGCATAAGGATCATGAAATTCAAGCACACTGGAACTTAGCTCATCTAATAAATTACTTCTCGTTTTCTCATACCATGAATGCAAACTTTGATCTGAGCCTTGTGATGAGACCTTTGCTGAAAATGACAAAGAAACCGGCTGCCGGATCAAGTTCATATCAACACATGTTTCAAGCTCACATGTTAATGGAGAAAGACTTTGACTGCAAACCTCATCCAAAACATCAGCAATTGGATCATGAAAAACTTGAAAAGACTGCTGCAATGTATCCATTGAAAATATATGACATCCTTCTAGCTGTTCATCTTTTTCTTGAGAACTTTTATGAAGATTCTGCCTTATAAACTGAAATGCTTCGAAACAAAAGGGTATAGAATCTTCCGGCATCATCAAATCATGTATTTTATCTTCCACACCTTCATCTATAATTTTCCCTTCAATTTCATTTGGTGTCCGTGAATCTGATGCTATAGGCTGCTCAAGGATTTTGTTATTTGTCTCATCCGCAACATTAACATTGAGAGATTGTTGATTTGTTATAAGCTGTTCATTTGAAGATTTACTATGCAATCTACCCTTCACAAACTGAAATGATTCAAAACAGAATGGTACGGAGTCACCTTGAATCATTAAATCATGTGTGTCCACTTCCAAGTCTTCAGCTACAACTTGACAATCAATGGCTTTCGGGGGTTGCAAATCTGAATATGAGAAGTCTTGAACAAAATTTTCATTGCTCTCAAGAGGATTCAAATCAAGACTTGTTGACATTTGATTTCTGATAGCGTGGTAGTTATCTCTGATGAACTGAAACAAATCAAAACAAAAGGGCAAAGATCCTTCACTTACTTCAAACTTTGATGCACTTTCCTCATCATTGTCATAGCTCATATGCATCGGTTGATCACTGTATTCGAGCTGCTGAAAGTGAACTTCCTCCTCGCACAGACTAGCTGCTGATTCATCTGCAAGATTAGCTTCTTTTTGGAGAACATAATCATCATCATACTGATCATACTGAGGCAAATCATCAGTATAAAACATATCATCAAGCATACAGGTCATATCAACAGTTCTCTCTTCTTCACAATGATCTATAAAACAATCACTATGACTACTGGGATAAGAAACAAAACGTTTTGGGTCAGCAACTTGTTCTTCTTCAATCAGCGAGCCTTGAACATCATAATCATTCCTTGCGGTGACCTTCTCCATCATATTTTCCACTGCACTTACCAAAATGTCAAGCTTTACCTCTAGAGATCTCGATTTTTCCGGATCTATGTTTTTCATCTCTTCTTCTTTCAACCTTGCTCGTCGGATCAGCAGATGCGCCTCTACATTTACTGTACTGTTTTGCATCTTGTGAAGTGTCGCAATGTCCCTTTCTCTCAGCTGAAACTCCATCTCCGGATCAAAGGCACCCGGGTAGTGCAAGAGAGAATATCTAGGAGTAGGCCTTATATCAGCTGGCATTGAATAATAAACTTGATTAAATCTGGCCGAAAATTGTTGTACTGTCTCCCCTGGCAATCTTTTCAGCTAGTTATACTCTTCTACAATCAAGAAAAGGTTCTGCCCGATCATCCACTTGTCGAGAAAAACTTTGACGAATTGCCGGAAATCTGAGATGCTCACATCAGGGAGGGTTCTGAACCAACTCTTCACTTTGCCTTGCAAAGAAAGAGCAAAAAGCCTTATACTGACATCTTTTGCATCAACTTCAAAAAAATCTAGAAAAGACTCAAAATTTTGCACATGTTGCTCAACGTTGACATTCTTACATTCACCATCAAACCTCGGCAAGTATAGATCATAATTTTTGGGGAAAGCATGAAGAACAGAAGGTAAAACAAGAGGTTTATATCGATCTGGAATTTTACAAGGTGTAGGGATATGTACAGCAGGTATAGAACGAGGCTTGGTCGTTTGAGGTTCATCACAAAATTCGGAAAAAGGATCTTGATCAAGCTCAAAAGCATGCAAATCTTTGGAATTCACAATCTTCAAAGGGAAAGAATCAACGACAGGCCGAGGATCTTTTCTCAAGCATAGTATACTTTGCAAAGCCTTCTTTACATTCTTGGGAAAAGAGAAGAAATAATTTATGACAAAGAACAAAATGTCTTGGATGAAATTCCAACTTGAATACCTGATATGTTCATCTTGTCCGTTCATGTTTTTGCTGGTCGGGATCATCCTCCAGTGGAGTCTTAGGATCAGATCTCAAAACTGATTTAGAGTCGCACAATATGACTATGTAAAGGGATTGGAAGATAAAGACCAAGAAACAGAGAAATAGAAACAACAAGTTTCAGGTAAAAGAAAAGAAGATTGGAGAAAAAGGTTGAGAGGTTACAACAAGAGCTCAAGGAATCAAAAGTGTTAGAAAGAGTAATAAAAGCAGAAAATGAGGCACTTAAAATACAAAGCAAAAAGCTTCAAGTAGAGAATGAAAAACTGAAGAAGAAAGTTAAGAAACTCTCAACCTATAAAGTACAAATTTGCAGAAAGGCCTACAAACTTTACAAATAGAACAAAGAAATTAAGACAAAGTATCAAATCCTGAAAACAAAACATGAAGCACAAATGAAGATAAATGCTCTACTTGAAGTAGCAAAGGCAGAGGCAGCAACAAAAGACAACACTTGACAGGTTAGGACTTGGTTGCATGAGGACATGCAAATTCTTAGGTTCGGGAGGATGTTGGTATCTAAATTTGAATGTCCATTCCACTTCAAATTCATCTTTTAACCATCATTCTTGGCCATTTATCCTTTATTATTCAACAATAATCCTTAGAAACTAAGTCATACATTATCATTTTCGTTATTTTAAGCTTGGGATTAATATTTGAAATTTTATATTTAAATGACATTTTTTTTAGAAAAATCATAGGAAGTTGTAACAACATGTGATTGCTTTATTGATTGACATGTTGCAGCACAGGTGGGCAAATTCGAAGACTATGGGCATAAAGTACAATGTACAAGGATGGTGAAACAACTATTCACTTTCAGTTTTGGAGAAAACAAGTGTCCAGTCAAAGCTGGTCAAACCCAGCCACTTCATCACTTTTTCTTGATTTTTGTGCACAAGATATTTTTCAGTTTTAGAATTTTTGCATAAATGGAGGAACAGACCTAAATTCGACCTCCGTGGAATGTAATTAATAGAATATTGTTAGTATTAGATGGAGAAACAATAGTTGGTTTTGTTAGAATATTCATGATAAATAACCCATATGGGAAAACTATGTTTTAGAATGGTTTTTGTGAGCATATGAGAAGATAGCTTGTGTATCTTTGATTCCAGACTTAATATAAAATTCTTCAACAATTTTATGTCTCAAGATTTAGTAGCTACACTCTTCTGAATCATCTCCTAGTGTGCTTGTGGAGTGCTGAAGGGACCTCATCACTTTGCTGGTACACTTTATATTTACTCTGTTTTTCTTACTAGCTGCAAATTTGAATTTAGCAGCTAAAAATTTCATGTCAAAGTTAAAGTTATGTTAGTAGAATTATCAGTTAAAGAGAACTTGAATTTGTTGAGAAGAGAGAGCCTTGTAAGAGGATTCAACTAATCTTAATCTTGGAATTGATATTTGGATGCTGCTGATATTTCAGCTTCCAAATTTGTTTGCTAGCTTTAATTTTGAAGGATCATTCTAGTTTTCTTTCTGAAGTGATTTAAGAATGGAGTTTTAAAATTCAATTTTCAGTTTGGTAATGATTCTTGTAAGAAATCTAACTGATACTGGTTTATAACACTGCTTATCTTATTCACTGTGTGATTTAAATTGAAATTACTTTGGATTGTTGTGATTGTAAAAATTCTTTGAAGCAATATTCTTATAAGGGAATGTAGAATTACAATCAATCATCAACACTCTGCTTTTGTTATTCTGCAACTAGAATTCCATAGGATTTGTTTCTCTTAGATTAATATTTGAATGATTTAAAAAGAATAATAACAGATCTTTTGTAGAAAGCACTGTTAATTTGGTCCATTAGGTAGCCATTAGAATTTTAGAGCCTTCTAGATCTATATATTTTAGGTAAGCACCTCTAAGTGTACTTTCCTGGGTTGATAAAAGAATTAGGAGCTTAACTTGCCTTGGTAAGTTGGGACCAAACAAATATAATCTAAATACATGGCCATAGTTCATGCATGGATTCAACAATCTTATTCCATATAATTTCCTTAACTTGACCTAGTGTGTGGCCAATGGAGGATTTGGTTGCGGATTTCCACTATGCTTCTATTTGCTTTTGAGCTCTCCATAGCTCTATTGTATGGGGAGTTTCAGTCCTTGCCTTATGGTCTTGCACAACATTAACTTGAGCCTGCAATCTTTTAATTTCTTATATTTGGAGAGACATATTCTCCACTGCATTTGCCAATTGATCTAAAGTATTTCCTATGTTTGTTGTAGAAGATGTAGATGTAGGAATCGTTGTAGGAGGTACAAATTCCAAAGGGAAAATAGACATTCTGGAAGCTTGCTCCTTTTATTTGATTATTTTTTCCATCTCTGTTTCCATTTGTTTCATCTGTACATTCTGCTCCATGATGAGCTTCATCATGTCTATCTTTTGTGACTCTGTTTCTTCAATGTCTTTGGCTAGAGGATCTTTTGTGGCTGGTAATTCCAATTGCTTTCTCAATGCTTCTATGTCAGCTTTCTTCTTTCTTATGGTCTATTCTGCAGCATTGATATTTGAAGGATCATATCCTACTTTGATTACCAATTCTGCCAAAGCTTTGAGTCTTGTGTCTTTAGCAAGTGAAGAGACTTTCTCCATCCTCAATTTTGACTGAACATTAGCTAAAGTAACCTACAATTTGGACAAACTCATAACAGTGTTAGTGGGTGTGGATGAAATCATTTTCCAAGTTTGTTTATGCATCTCCATTTGATCAATGGGATGTATGTCCTTTATATCAAATTCAAATGAAGTCTTTTTCTAATTTGATGCTTCCTTGGGCTGTGGGATCTGTGCTTGGAGGAAGGCCATCTGCATTTTTCCTTTCTCTAAGTCAAAGGCTGATAGCAGTCTATTTTGAGAACTGGAAGTCTGGTTCTAGAACTGATTATATGTATTGATCTTTAAAGCTTCATTTCTCACTTTAATCTCCTTGAATATATCAAATATGCTCTTTTCTTTCTCCCCTGTGGTAGATATACTGGTTTGCATAACTTGCCACTGATACTGTGAAGGTGTCGAGGTGGTAGGAGAAAGTGTAGTTTGATCACCTACTAGTGAGGAAACAAGTGTCTCTTTGGTGGTGATAATATCCTCTTGATCTGAATCATTGCTTAGGCTTAGTTTGGAACTAAGCTTGGTCCTCTTCCTGTACATGATTTTGAAGTTTTCACTAGGAATATTAGTCACTGAAGGTGACTCTTCTTCTCTGTTCCTTTTTCCTGTTTTCTCCTGTGTGACAGGAGTCTGTAATGTTGAAGTTGACACCAATTTCTTTTTTGCCTCTTGTAGAGTGATTTCAATCCATTCTAATTGGTTCTTGTATTTCTCAATCTCTGGTCTGGATGTATGAAAATACGCTGTAGATTTGTTCTCTACCCTTAACTTGGAGATGACCCCTGATGGATCATATGCCCATGTAAAACCGAGGCTAAATTGCATATCTTTCAGCAATCTGTCTGCTTCTTCCCTGCTGCCCGGTTATTACAAATGAAAGATCCTATTTGTGTTTTGATCTTGAATTGAGATTTCTTCTTAGCAGATACAAAATTAATCTCATAAACATTGAGCATTTGCGTGATGTGTTCTAGGATAAAAATCCTCACTGGGAGGAATATTGGTAGTTTGTAAGGAGCAAGTTCACACCCATATATCCTTAGCTCTGTGTAATTTTGGTAAAGATACCAATCTCCTGTTTGAATTTCGTCTAATAACTGCAAAATTTTCCTGATTTCTTCACTGATTCTTGGCTTTGGATTTCTGGCTAGGAGACTGATTGCTGGATGTACAAATATTTCTATGAATTGTTTGTATGACTATTATTTTTGCTCCTTCATTACCAGTGTAGTCCAGAAGATGGTTGATTGCTGATTTCCCTCGTCATCCAACTTTTTTAATGCAAACTTGAGCTTTTCTCCCTGAAAATACAAAAACATATATACTAACACATACGCATATTTAAATACTTCCTCAGTTTGGAATTTGACAAACTGTTCATAGATGGAATCTGTAAGGCATTGGCTGAAGTTGAATAAGATGGAAGGCTTGGAATCTGCAGAGAAAATAGAAAGGAAACCTACAATAACCTCATCTACCCACTGATCTGAGTAATAAGCAAGGAGGTAGGAGATGATTGTAATGATTTTCTTGGCTCTCTCAGGGAAAATGGAGGATGTATAGGGAAGATTTTTCTTGGGTAATGGTGCATCTTTAGTCAAGAAAAGCTTAAGGGTTTTTATCTCTTTTTGCAAAGTCCAATTTTTGATATAATTCAATGAGTGCTTCATGAGAGAAAGGAGTGGCATTCTCTGTAATAGGAGCTTGCATCATTTGATCTATTGATTGGGTAGTTACATTGAATAAAATTTCTCCTGTAGGGGCAATAACAACTCTTTGACTAGGTACATAACAAACATGGCATTTCGTGATGAATTTCGAGGCATTGTGGGTGTGGGGAAAGATGTAATGGGGCAAATTGGATTCCCACAATCCAATATCATCAGTCTTATCAATGAACTTGTCTTCTAGCTACCAGTACATTTCGAATAAATCAAACTCACACAGTGTTTCATGGATTTTGTAATCTCTGTCTGCCAAAGGAATATGATGAAAATAAATCGGAGGGTGGATCAAAGGGCTTACAGGTTCTTCCTGTACCTTATCTTTTAGGAGGCACGATGGGACTAGGTTGAGAATACTAATGAAATCCTAATTGGTCCGGTTTACAGGGTGTAGAAAGGACTCGGATTGGAGCAGACAAGAAAACATAGGTAGTAGTTTGAACAGAAGTTAGCTAGTGCGATCCTTGGGTGGGCGAAACTGTGCAATTTAAATTGGCACACCTGTCACAGAGAAATCGTATTGGAAGAGTATGATATCAGTAACCTGTGAATGGGCAAAAGGAGGGAGTTTATAGCTTTCGGGCTTTCTCGTTGATGATGGCATGGGTCTGTTATATTAACTGTTAAGTAATTAAATTAATTAATGGGTTTATTTGGAGGGAGTGGATGTGATTGGCGGGAGCAATGGATATATGAGGTGGTGAGGGGAGATTGGTAGGAGTGTAACAGATAGGGTAGTGGTTTCGTATGGCAAAGAAAACAGTTTTCAGAGGGGGGAGGAGGTGGTTAATGGTGTTGGCAAAGGGGGGTGAGAAAACATAGAATGACGCCACGTCGTGGTGGGTTCGAGCTTCAATACCGCCCATTTCGGACCCCCCCGGTAAAGTTCGGATGGTGAGGGGGGGCCGAGACATAATATCGGTCATCAAATATGAAAAAGGAGTTTGGATGAGGGGAAATGTGGTGACATTTTATCATGATGTGATGGGTGTATGGTGGGGTAGGGAAATGAATTTAATGGATATGATTGGATGCATAGTGAGGGAGGCGAATGAAGAAATATAAGCAGATGAGTGATTTTCGAGTCGTGAAACTTAGGAATGGAAGAATTATATGCCAAATATCTTTTGATATACCAAACCTTAGAATAAAATCTTTGTCTTTTTGCTTTTCTCCTGCGCATGAAAATAATCTTTAACAATTGACTTAGGATAAAATTTTCATGCTTTTCCTGAAAGCACCATTGTACTTCTACCTACCCTGTCATTTAAATTCTTTTTCTAAGTTAACATTTTTTCTTCTTGCTTTACAGAGTGCATCTAAACTAGCAAAACCATATCATTTATTTATTTATTTATGAAAATCTACCTTATCCTATCACTTATCTCACCACTGATTTAGATTAAACCGTTGAATCAATTTTATTTCTACGTAGCTACTGATTTACCAAGATTAAACTGTTTGGTAAATCTTTATTCACTAACCTATTCAACAGAAATTGAAATGCATTCAATCATGATTAAACTGTATGATTTGAACAAAACTTTAGTCATTATGGCATTCAAAAACAATTTGCACACAACCTTATTTGATAATGAGCTAAAAGAACTAACTTATCAGTAGTGGCATTTAGTCTTGCAACACTTTCCATATTATT
>APFE030274462.1:0-11991 GCA_000404065.3 Pinus taeda | reverse complement strand
CATTTTTGTAACATTTTTAAGTGTTTATTAAAATCATTTAATAAAGGGTTATAACGCTAAACCCTAAACCCTAAACCCTAAACCCTAAACACTAAACCCTAAACCCCAAACCCCAAACCCTAAACCCTAAAACCAAGGCATTTTATGACCTATAAAAGATAAATTTGTAACTTTTATTTAAGTGTTTATTAAAAGAATTTACTAAGGTGTTATAAAAACTAAACTGTAAACCCTAAACCTAAAACCCTAAGCCCTAATCCCTAATAAATTAGTTACCCTTTAAAAAGTGGTTTGTAACCTTTTTTATGTGTGTACTAAAAACACTTAATCAAGTTTCATTAACCCTAAACCCTAAACTCTAAACCGAAAAACCTAAACCCTAAACCCTATAAACTAAACCCTAAACCATTGGCATTTTATAGCATTTTTAAAAGAATTTTGTAACTTTTATTTATGTTTTTATTACAAGAATTTACTAAATTGTTAAAAACCTTACACCATATACCCTAAAACGTAAACCCCAAAATTTAAACCCTAAAACCCAAGCGCTAAACCATAAACCATAAACCCTGAGAATTTTATAATAGTTTAAACCGTAAAACATAAAGAGAAAACCCTAAACCCCAAAACCTAAACCCTCAACCCTATATCCCAAACCCCAAACCCTACACCCTAAACCATAAACCCTAACCATTTTATAGAATTTTACAAATTTTTTTGTAACTTTTATTTAAGTGTTTATTAAAAGAATTTACCAAAATTTTGTAGACCCTAGACACTAAACCCTAAACTTAAATCCAAAATCCCAAACCCTAAACCCTAAATCCCAAACCCTAAACCCTAAACCCTAATCATTTTATAACATTCCAAAAAGTGTTTTGAAACTTTTATTTAAGTGTTTTTTAAAAGCATTTGATAAAGTTTTATAACTCCTAAACCCTAGCATCTAAACCCCAAATCCTATACCATAAATCATAAACCCTAAAACCTAAACCTTAAACCCTAAACCACAAACTGTGAATGTTAAACCCTGAACCCTCAACATTTTATAACATTTTAAAAATCATTTTGTAGTTTTTATTTAAGTGTTTATAAAAATAATTTACTAAAGTGTTATAAACCCTCAACTATAAACTGTAAACCACAGACGCTAGACCCTAAACCCTAAACTCTAAACCTGAAACCCTAAACTCTAAGCCCTAAACCCAAAACGTTAAACCCTAATAGTTTTATAACATTTTAAAAATCATATTGTAACTTCTATTTATGTGTTTATTAAAATAATTTTCTAAAGTGTTATAAACCCTAAACCCTAAACTCTAAACACCGAACCCCAAACCATAAACCCTAAATCCTAAACCCCAAGAATTTTATAACATCTTAAAAACATATAACTTTTATTCAAGTGTTTATTAAGAGGATTTACTAATGTCTTATAAACCCTAGACTCTTAACCCTAAACCGTAAGCAATTTATAACATTTTAAAAAGTGTTTTTTTAACTTTTATTTAAGCGTTTATTATAAGAATTTACTAAAGTCTTATAAACCCTAAAACCTAAGCATTTTATAGCATTCTAAAAATACTTTTGTAACATTTACTTAAGTTTTTATCAAAATAATTTACTAAGGTCTTTTGAACCCTAAATCCTAAAGCTTAAGCATTTTATAACATTTTAAACCCTAAGCATTCAGTGACATTTTAAAAACCTTTTTGTAATTTTTTGAAGTTTTTATTAAAACCATTTACTAAAATTTTATAAACCATAAGCATTTCATAACATTTTAAACCCAAAACCATAAACCCTAAAGACTAAACTTTAAACCCTAATTATTTTATCACATTATCAAACATTTTATTACTTTTTTTTAAGTGTTTATTAAAATCATTTACTAAAGTGTTATAAACCCTAAACGATGAGAATTTTATAGAATTCTAAATCCTAAACCCTAAATCCTAATCATTTTATAACATTTGAACAAGTGTTTTGTAACATTTTCTTGTGTTCTTATTAAAAGAATTTATCAAAGCGTTATAAATACCAAACCCTAAACCATAAACCCTATCCGTAAACACTATGAATTTTATAACGTTTTAATATAACTTTTTGTAACTTTTTAAAGTGTTTATTAAAAGCATTTAATAAAGTATTATCACCCTAAACACTAAACCCTAAGGATTTTATAACATTGTGACAAAGTTCCGTAATTTTTGTTTCATTTTTTATTAAAATAATTTACTAAAGTGTTATAAACCCTAAACCCTAAACCTTAAACACTAAACCATAAACCTTAAACCTTAAACCCTAAACCCTAAATCCTAAAAATTTTATGATCTATTAAAAATAATTTTGTACTTTTTATTTAAGTGTTTATTCAAAGAATTTACTAAGGTGTTATAAACCCTAAACCCTAAACCCAAAGCATTTTATAACATTTTTAAAATTGTTTTGTAACTTTTATTTAAGTGTTTATTAAAGGAATTTACTAAATTGTTATAAACCTTAAAGCATACACCCTAAAACCTAAACCCCAAAACCTAAACTCTAAACCCTAAACCTGAAGTCCTAAACCCTAAACCACAAATCCTAACAATTTTATAATAGCCTACGAAGAATTTTGTAGCTTTAATTTAAGTGTTTATTAAAAGAATTTACTAAAGTTTTATAAACCCTAAACCATAAAAACAACACCCTAAACACTAAACACAAAAACATAAACCCTAAACGTCAAAACGTAAAACCTAAATCCTAAACCCCAAACCCCAAACCTAAACCCTAAACATTCAGTGACATTTTAACAAGTTTTTTGTAAATTTTTTTGAAGTGTTTATTAAAAGCATTTACTAAAATGTTATAAACCCTAAATCATAAACCGTAAGCATTTTATAACATGTTAAACCGAAAACCCTAAACCATAAAGCCTAAACTCTAAACCCTAAGTATTTCATAACATTTTAACAAGCTGTTTCTTACTGTTTTTAAGTGTTTATTGAAATCATTTACTAAAGTGTTATAAACCCAAACCCTGAACAATGAGAATTTATAGAATTTTAAATCCTAAACCCTAAAGCCTAAGCATTTTATAACGTTTTAACAAGCGTTTTGTAACCTTTTTTATGTTCTTATTGAAATAATTTATCAAAGTGTTATAAATCCCAAACCCAAACAATAAACCCTATACCTAAACACTAAGAATTTTATAACGTTTTAAAATACATTTTTGTAAATTTTTTTAATGTTTATTAAAAGCATTTAATAAAGTGTTATAAACCTAAACCTTAAACCAAAATAATTTTATAACATTTTAACGAGAGTTTTGTTATTTTTATTTAAGAGTTTATTAAAATGAATTACTAAAGTGTTATAAACCCTAAACCCTAAAACCTAGTCATTTTACGATCTATTAAAAATAATTTTGTAAATTTTATTTAAGCGATTAAAAGAATTTACTAAGGTGTTATAAACCCTAAACCCTTAACCCTAAAATGTAAACCCTAATCATTTAATAACATTTTAAAAAGTGTTTTGTAACCTTTTTTAAGTGTTTATTAAAATAACTTAATAAATTTTTATAAACCCTAAACCCTAAAGAATAAATCCTGAAGCCTATAATGTAAATCCTAAATGTTATGGAACCAACTCAAAAAAAAATAGAAAAGATAGATCAACACCTTAGAATTCAGCCTCTTCGAGGGCACAACCTCCTTTACATTACATAAATGAACAACTCTTGGATGATACAAATAAAAAGACCTCCTTTCTATATATAGGAGTCTAAGGGGTCATAATATAATCAGAGACGACATAACAATAATAATGTAAGGGCACAATAATAACAATAGTGGGCTTCTATGGGGCACAATAGTAACAATATGGGCACTACATGGGTACATCAATATATAAGGAGGTTGTAATAATAACAATAAGGGGTTACTCTAGTAGTATAGGGGCCTAACATGACAATCTCCTTCAAAAAGTGTTGTCCTTAACGCTTGAGAAGTTCTTGATGTTTATAAATAAAATTCTTGTCCTCCCATGTGGAATTTTCAGCAGTTAACTTCTTCACTTGTTGAGATACTTTGAAATTGATAGATTCTGTAATTGTCGAGTTCTTGTTTCTGTGACTACTCCAGGTTCCAATACGATTTTTCCTTCCTCTTTAATTTTTGGCAATATTGTTTGAATTGGGATATTTTGAAACTTTTGAATAAGTGGCCATACTTCTTCATCCTTCTTCCATTCATCCCATGCTTCGTTTATCCAATCTGGTTGGATAATAGAAATAGCACAAAACAATGCTTCCACATCCTCGTCCTTTCTTGAGAGTGCATCTGCAACAAAATTTTGCTACCTATTTGTATAGATGATGTGAAAGTCATAACCCCACATATTTGTGACACAATTTTTTTTGTTCTTCTAAATATAATGGTTGTTCTAAAAAGTATTTAAGATTATCATGATCCATTTTTACCTTGAAGTGTCTTCCCATTCGGTAAGGTCGCCATTTTTTAAGTGCATGTAGTATTGCCAACATTTCCTTCCAATCCTTTACAAGATATGGTCAAATTCATTTCTTGATGCTCAATGTGATCTTTCACTTCTTGAACATTTTTCTTCTTGATACGTCCTTCTATCTTGATAGTTTTAGTAGTGGTAATTCCGACCAATGAATTACAAGATATGGTTGGATTCATTTCTTCTTTATCGATGTGATCTTTCACTTCTTGCACCTTTTTCTTCTTGATATGTCGTTCTATCTTGAGAGTTTGAGGAGTCATAATTCTTGCCAATGCTTTACAAGATATGGTCTGATTCATTTCTTCTTTCTCTCGGGTTGGGTCTTGGGATATATCCTCTTCTTTTGATGTTTCTTGATCCTTTTCTTCCTCCTCTTCATATTCTATGTAAAATAATTTCTTCTCAACGCACTTATGACCTTTAGTGCACTTTCTATCACAATTGTAACAAATCCCTTTTTCTCTTTTTCTTCCAATTGTTGTGGTTTAACCCTTGTAAGTTGTGGAAGGCTACGGGAAACAACACTTCCATATTTATAGTTGTGAGGGGTAGAATTCCCTGTCGCCATAATTTTACTTTCCACTATGTCATAAAGCCTTTTTATTCTTTCCAATTGTTGTGGTGTTGCTCTAAAGAAGGTGTTGTGCTTTGTATCCTCATAATGTGCTATCGTTTACTCCGTGAGAATTGACGACGTAACAAGTTGTTTACGAGAAAAAAGCCCTTTATACCATTATATTCCATTAATGGTATCGAGAGAGCCAATGTGTGATTATGCTTCATATCCAATCCATACATGAAAATCCTTAAATGTTTTGAAAGCTTGAGATTTACTTTCTTAGTAAGTACACCCAACACATTCCAGTGTAATCATCAACATAATATTTTGTACATTTATTTTCATTATCATAATTAGAATTCATAGGACTACACAAACCCAAATATATATGTCCAAATCTTCTACATGAACGAAGGGCCCTTGCTAGTGATTGTGAACAAGGAGCAAGTGGAAACTGACTATGCATAGCTATAGACCCCTATAAATAAGAAAGTGAAAAATCCCATATATATTTAATAGGGTACTCAATTAATATATTTAATGCTTAAAGTGGTTAGGTATAACAAAATAAATGTGTTGAGTTATCATCCTCTTGGAGTTAAATCACCCTTTATGAGGAAGGAGCATGACTAAGTAAAGTGAAAAATGAGATAATATTAACGGATAGTCTATGAGCTCTTGGTAGAATAAATAATTTTCCAATGCAAATAAGGCTACTAATTTTCCACGTAGCAGAGAAATTTATTGGGGGTAATATTCCAGGTTTTTTCAAAATAAAAAATAAAAAATAATTCTCAATTTTGACATTTTTTAATTTATTTTCTCAAAGTTTATATTTTAAAATTATTATAACTTAAAAATAATTAGAACTCTGAATATGTTTATGAAAATATCATTAAACTTTTAACATGATGGATATTATGGAGTACTAATGTTAGGAAAGATTTATAAGCTTTAAAATAAATTTTCATCCTTGAAAGTTTGGCTACTAGATAGAACCCTTTGAGAAGAAAGAAAAAAATAACATAGTTGTGCAAAATATAGAAAAGAATTAAGTGATTAAAAGAGAAGATGACATGAGACATTCTTGAATAAAACTAACATGTGGGAATAACTAACAAGGAATAAAGTTGTGGGTCATTTAATGTTTGCATGTTGTGAGGCTTTGTGACATAGTACTCATGAAAATCCTCAACGCTAAGGGCATGTACATTGCATGATACTTTTTTATTTGAAATGATGAAAGACAATTTAGGATGCATAAATGTAATTATATTATAATTTAGTCAAAGAAACATTGTACTCTTCTTTTATTTTGTTAAAGTGTTTTATGCATGTCCAAGTTTATCTCACCTTCATGGCTTATTTTGATAAGAAGGAGAACTAAGGAATTTGTTATTGTACATATATAATAAAATGTCATCATTTTTAGTAGAAGAGTTGCAATAGGAGCTGATGTTGGTGTTACCTATCCTAAAGAAGGTGTATTTTTGAACAACTATCTCCTTGTTAACGAAAAGTATTACCTTTCTCATTTAGTGTATATCTATTTTATTATATTTCCATTTATTTTAATGTTTTTCCTAAGATATAATTATTAATTTTCCAATGAGATCAAAAAATATATTTTTATATTGTATTACCATTCGCTTCCAAATCACATTAAAGGTGTCTTGCATATCTCACAGTCATTCAAAGGGGGACTTTCGTGAATAATGAGGTGAGACAAAACATTAATATTTGTATAATGGTTTCAATATATTTTGGTTTCTATCCTTTAAATTCCATTCCTAAAGAAATAAATGTGAATGCATTTGAGATTTGCATAAACCTGATAGAAAAATATCTCATAGACTGTACATATAGTGAAATTCATTTCCATTGAACTCAACAATGCCTTAGATTTCAATACAAAGCCTCAAAATTTAACTTGGAATTGATTAGACAAAATTAAAACAAAAACAAAACAAAACAAAAAATATAATAAAAAATTATATTGCAAATATATATATTTATGTATATTAATATAAATATTAGTGATTAAAGAAAAACGAGAATACATAATTTATACATCTGAAATACATATAATAAATTTGTGAAAAAATATTTATGATTTCTTAATTATGTTTTGTTGATAGTGTGTATACCTTATAATAGGATTTCTAGAATTTTAATTTAATTATCAATAATCAATATGTTGATGGTAGAGGTTAAATAATCAATAATTGATATTTTTAATATTATTCATTAATAGAAGGTTAAGATTTATCTAAAATTTAGTTATGATATCTATTGCTTCTCAATTTAATTAAAAAAATTGTTTCAACATTAATTTCAAATACACTATATATAGAATATTTTGACTATAAAATGATTTACTGGTTTTATTATAACTATTGTGACCCTATAATTAAATGGATTGAAAATTGCTATATTCGTCAATCTATGATAAGAATCAAAACACTAACCCCATTATACATATTGCATTAACTAGATAAAAAAATTCACAAAAGTTAGCTAAACTATATATTTATTATTATTATTATCACCTGAGTTATATAATATATAAAATATGTTTATCCATGTAGATTCGCCCCACTATTATTATGGAAATATTTTAATTGGATACATTTATTCTTACATTACCATGGCTTAAAAATACCACATTCCCAATATGATGTGTTGATATGCCATTTTAATAAATTAATTAATTTGAGATAATTTAATTAATAGATTATACCTAACCTAGATAGACATCTTATCATTGATATGTCAATATTACCATGAATATTCCAACATTTTCCATGGGGTTTAAATATCTACGATCAACCTAATAATTAAATTGTAACTATGGAAGATCTATTCTTACTATCAACATAATTATAGCATATCTATTTTGGATTTTTTTTGCAATTAAGTTAGAAGAAAAATATTAACATTAAATTAAGACAAAGCTAGGAAGCCATATAAATTAAATGGATCGAACTACAAATAAAATTCAATCCATTGATAACCATAAAAAATTGGGTAACCCATATTCCTATCAAATTTAATGTATTTAAAAAAAAAACAAAAATTTACTAAATAATAACTTTTTTACAAATTTATTGGTTATTTATAAAAAAAAATGTATGCATATTTCAACAACAACAAAACATCTTAGTGGAAAATTTTAACAGTGAAATATGTCAATATTACTATGGATATTCCAACATATTCCATGGGGTTTAGATATATTCTCTCAACCTAATAATTAACTTATAACTATGGTGAAGAGCATAATTATAGACATATATAACCTCTGCTCGACTGACTTATGTACTAATTGTTGGACTGCAAAAGGTGGATCATTAATTCTTATTATAATGTTCATATTATGTTGTTCTATTTCATTTATAACATTCCAACCAAATCTTCATTTCGTGTTGTTCTCTCTACTGAATGTTTTTACTAGGCAACTTAATTTGTCATCAAACCTAGAATACTTGGATGAAAGTTCATCACTATCAGTCTGCTTGGATTGCATTCTATCTTGAACATAATTTTCTTCTAAACTTCTTATCATAGTAACATGGGTTAAATCACAAGTCAAGTCGATGTTCAATTTTTATTTTTTCCTTTTATGTTTAGTCGACTATCTTTGGTCGTATGCCTATGATGAGCACCTTTCTACGTTGAGTTTGTCTGGAATCGATTTTTTATGTTGTTGTTTTTTCTGAACTACCATCGTTTTCTATAGTTGTTTTTTAGTGAATGCATATTCTCCATGTCCAAGAAACTACAAGACGTCAAACCCAATACATTATTCTAGAAATTGTTCTAATTTTCTATGATACTCTTTAAATGATATCCTCAAAAAAATTTCATGCAATTGAGTGTAAATTCTATTGTTGTTGTGCGTCTTCTAGTTGAATACCTAGAAATATTCCATTTCCATTTATTGTATATGTTTATGTCCATGTTGGTTTCCAACTCCCTGAGTCTTTGCTTGCAATATTCTTATGAGATTATGTCATAAGTTCTAAGAGGCCAAATTTAAATAGTTGTGTATAATAATGCTTCTCTTTCTTCTTCTTGTTTAGCATTTTGAAGTAAAGTATAACCCGTTGTTCTTCTCAAGCTTATGGGGGAATTGGGAATATTATATTATATCATTAACTAATCCTATATATATTTCATCAATTGTAGCTGATACAGAATCTCTTGTGTGTCTACATCTAAAGAGTTGACATACCAAACTTCAATTCTTTGTATGGACAATTGAACATGTGATGAGGGAGGATTCATTTCTTGTATGTGTTGAGGTACTCTACATCTTTTGGAAGATTTTTAAAGATTTTTGGAGGACTAACTAGTGAAGTTTGTTTCATCTCTACCAAAATTATTAAAGAGGGGAACCAAATGGATTTATTAGAATTTTCACATTCATACCGGTTCATATTTAGCATGTCACGAACGTGTTTTTCCTACTTGTATATTTTTCCCATCATGATCATTTGACCAAGTTATTGTAGAATAGTGATTTTAATGTTAGAGACTCTCCCTATTCATGCAAAATGACTCTCTCTCATTAGGAAAGATTTAGAAATAAGAAAAAAATGAAATATCAAAAGCTTATTTTAATAGTACATATATTTAACACAATAATATAAACATGAACAAATAGGAATCCAATAAAGAATATTTATTATTCATATTGCATTGAACAATCGAAATTGGAAAAAACCATATAGAAATACACAATTTAGAAATTTAGGAATTTTATAATTTTGAAATACATATAACTAAATATAGAGAACAACATATATATACTTGATTAATATTAATTGATGAAGGGAATAATAGTTAAAACGAACTTCACACACCAACATTAAGACCTTAAAGCATCTACAAAATATACACCATCATTGTATGATCTAATGGGTGAAACGCCAATACTCATCAAGATCATTACCATATGTTGAATCACAGAAATTGCTTTTTGCGTCAATATCATAATCAAAATCATTACCATATGTTCGCTCACGAAAAGTTATTTTTGGGTCAATATCGATAATCAAAATATCATCTCAATAATACACAATATCTATTATATTCCTTTCTTATGGGATTTAAATTGGAGTTACACTTCATTCACATTTATCACTATGTTATGACACTTTAAGTGCATAAAAGATATAGTTTTAATGGTAGAGTTAATGTGTTAGATATTAAAATTGACGTGCATTGTAAAATTTCAAGAATTACAATGTCATGATCATGAAGATAGTTTCTAGAATTCATTGTTTTTTAAAGATGATAGTGCACTATGGTTCAATTAATTTTAGAGTTAGTCCCTTAAGAATTATCAAGTGACCAATTTTATTGTTTTTTAATGGTAATAATTGTTAGAGGTTGCATTATGGAAGGGTTTTAAATTATCTAAGAGTATGAGTGATCATAGTAAAGTGGTCATATTAGTGTTTTGACATTCATAATGGTTTCTAGTTAAGGGGCACATATTGTATAAGATATTTTGGTTAGAGCCATCCAAGGTTACATTAAATAAGGGAAACCATTTTGTGGGGGTTAATATATAGTGCAATATCTAGAAATATCTAATAATAACTTCATTATAATTAGTGAATTTATAGATACATATATCAATATATATTTTTACACATCAAAATATTATTGGGAAACCCAATGTGTGTTTCCTTATGATTTCCCTCATTGTTTTAATCCAATAACTATTGAGTTGTACTTAAGCATTAACTTTGTAAATATTCTCTTGACTATGAAGAAAGCAATTTAAACATTGAGTTTTTAAATTTCACCATTACTTTTTTAACTTTGAAATTTTGTGGTTTTAATGCAAAAACAATTAAATAGCCACAGTTTCTAACTTTGAAACTATGCCTTTTTTACTCCAAAAAAAAATAAATATTGTTTTGAAATTTAACTTTTAGTTTTTCACTTTTCCATCAACTATTTGCGCTTTCTAACTTTGAATTTAGTTTTCATATCATATAGCTTTGCAACGTTGGCCAAACCTACCTTTTCGTGAGAGATTACCACATCCTTTTTATTTTGTTGTTCTGTGTTACTCCCCATAATGAAAAGAGATAGATAATTCTTGTTCCTCCCCTTCCTAAAACTAGAGAGAATTCTTATTGAGTTTGATATCAACCAAGCCAAACAATGGTGAGGGAGATAGCGAAATTGGCAATCTTTTACCTCAAAGTCAATCTTTTAAATTTAACATTCGCATTTTTACTTTGCTTTCTTTAAAATTTAAAGGTAAATTATTTTGGTTTGTATTGTTTTAATTTAACGGGTGGTTTTTTTGACTTAACGTAATTTATATTATGTTTTTAATTCTAAATTTAACCTTTAATTTTTTGCTTTGCTTTCTTTTAATTTTAAAAGTAAATTATTTTGGTTTGTATTTTTTAATTTAACGGGTGGTTTTTTTTACTCAACGTAATTTATATTATGTTTTTAAATTTAAGTTATTTTTTGCGTTAATTTAGGTAACCTCTTGCTTTTATGGGCTGTCTTCTTGAATTCGAGCTGAGCTGCTCCGTCCATAGCCGTTTTCTCACAATCACAAATTTATGCATTGTTTTAAATTTAAGTGTCACAAATTTATACGTTGTTTTTAAATTTAGGTTTTTTTTCTTTTTCGGGTTGTATTTTATAAATTTAGGTAATTTTTTTCTTTTACGGGCTGTCTTCTTGAATTCTAGACGTTGAATTCTAGACGTTCCCTTCATAGCCGTTTTTTAACAATCTCAATCTCACGCAGCCAAGATGTGATGATTTCGAAACTATGCTCATGCCCAATTGTTCTGTATCTTTGATGGGGGAGCGTCAGACAGAATATCTTTGAAGGTTGTTTGTTCGATCTGTATCTCTGTCGAGAGAGAGTCAGA
>APFE030274458.1:0-72081 GCA_000404065.3 Pinus taeda | reverse complement strand
TCATGTATTATTCCATAGGTAACACATTGTTATATACAATAGGGAGTGATTGTTCAGTTCATCTCCTGATGACTGTTCACCTTCCCAATTTATTTATTTACATAAAATTCTCAATCATGAAGATTAGGTGTCAACAGATATCATGCATTATAGACTTTACTTCAGATGCAAGAGCAAGAGGATCATTATTTTGCAATTCAAGAGTGAACAATTTAATCATGAGTTGAACAACTTCAAGTGTAGAATGTGAGTCATAGAGTTCTTTCAGCTTTTGTCAGGCTTAAAAGGCAATTGAAAATGACAAAATATGGTGACTCACCTCTTCATTTACAGATGCTACAATTAATGCATAAGCTTTGTTGTTCTTGTTTTCCCAAATGACAAGCTCTTTGTCTGAGGTAGGATGTTTTGGTTCATTGTCCCCGTCTTCGGCACACACTCCTTTCCACAAATCATTGAAAATGAGGGTGTGTTTTATCATCCGGGACCACTCAGGATAGTTCTCCTTGCCAGTGAGAACTATTCCCACAATAGATATGATTGAATGCATACTGTAAAAAAAATACTTATGTTGATAGAAAAGTACTTCTGCCAATATACAGTAAAATTGTACTTCTGGTGGTAATTAAAAATTACAATTCAAAGAAATATATTTTTGATATGACATGACAAAAGATTCAAATAGACGACACTCTGAATAGCATAAATACATAAAACTTTATAGCGCATTAAACAACACTTGTCAAAAGTCTCTTACAATTGCAAACTCAGAAATCTCTTGCAATGTGTCTCATCAATTGAAAACCTTAAACACACTGAAGAGGGAGAATATATTTTTTTCTAGACATATGGATGTGTATAAGATTTTGAAATGTTTTCTTTTCCTAAAAAAATATCTTTCTTGATTTCTTTCTAAAATCACCAAATTCATTATTTTCATAAAAGTCTAAGAATAAACTCATGCTCAATGGCAACCATGTTGTATATTCAGATAACTGAAATAGTTATTGAAATCTAAAAAGTCTTAACTTCATTAAAATTGTCAAAGCATTGAAAAACTTAATGCGCAACACTTCACCGTAAGAAGACTCGTACCCTGCATCTTCACCATTACAAAGCTTTAGCAACGCAGTAGAGGTTCACCATTACAATGCTTTACCAATGCAGTAGAGGTTCACCATTACAACCAGTAGAGGTTCACCATTACAATGCTTTACCAATGCAACAGAGGTTCACCATTACAACGCAACAAAGGTTCACCATTACAATGCTTTACCAGCACAGTAGAGGTTCACCATTACAACACTTTACCAACACAACAGAGGTTCACCATTACAATGCTTTACAAAATAGTTCAATGGACCAATGTTCAAAACAGGCCAGCATTCATAAACCAGTGAATAGTCTCACAATGCAGCTATGCAGTAAACTCTCCAGCATGGTCCAAAGGAGAGGCTCTACTAGAAATTATGGCAGGTCAGAGGATTGAGAATTAATTATGGTAGAAAAACGCAGAAGGGCAATGGACAGAGAGCAGTAGGCAGAAGGGAGTTACACCTATTTTGGGAGCTGTCTTTGATACCATGTCAGGCCAAGCAGTAACTCCTTAAAGCAAAATTAATTCATATGTTTATTCCTTTAGGTTGGTCTTCATTATATACTTGAGGGAGAGACTGTTCACTTCATCTCCCGATGACTGTTCACATTACTTATTTATTTATTTACATTATGTTCACCCAATCCTGATGATTGGGTGTCAACAAATATTTGCTACAATACTCTTAAGCCTTCATTTTGTGCTTTCCTTTCCTAATCCAGTTCCATATCAACATCATTTTCTCTCAATCATGATACTTATTTCATGTCATTAATGAGTGATACATCAAGTCCCTCCTACAATGGGTTGCTACCTGTTGACATCAACACATTATCCATGAAGTTTACTTAGAAACATTCTTTGGTTACTACGTTGGTGCTTGCATACATCAATGATAAGTTTCGTCACTCTTGGTGATAGGTTTACATGAATGGCCTTTGACCAAAAGATTATGTTTGGCATTCGACATAAACTCATTTATTCACCTGATACTGATTGTACTATAGTACCTTGAGATCCATTAACATCATCGATAGTTTCTCTTACATTTGTTAACTACGTACATTATCGACCGATAATGAGATGGTGTCTACCATGTTCAAAATCAACTCATTGATTAACATGGTTAGACCTGTACATAGGTTGGTTGTGTGAATGAGATAGAATACACCATATCTAGTTTCATCCACCGAGGCTTCGATTTTAGGAGTTATACAGAGATCACAATCTAGGATGGCCATGATCATACAAACAATCATCCATTTATGGGTCCACCACTTGTCATCTATGGACGCATATTTTGATCATTGTACATGTTATGTTAGCTTATGTGTTGAGTATGGTTATGCCTCCCTTAACAACAAATATGTCACAATGAAAATGTATTATAACAAATGAATGTCACTAGTTGTTCTTGATCCTGACTTGTCACAAGGTAAAGCATTATAGTCATCAGTCATCATTTCTGACTTTGCTCTTTAGGGGGAAATCTGTTATAGCACATTTTGTCACATCCGATCAATAAGCCTCCTAATGGGATCAATAAACATCCTATTCCCCATTGTCATCATCATTTCACAAAGCCCTAAACATGCATATTTCATTCCCTAGAGTTTTTTCCTGAAACTTCATCATCTGAGGCCGTTTTAGGGTCAACGCACCCTGGTCCCTTACTGGACAATGTTCATCTACAAGTTTCTCCAATGTGGCCTACATTGATCACCTACATGTTTCTCCTCTTTGCACCTACGTTGGTTCTAAAAATTCAGGAAAAAGAGATAAGTTCTGGAAGCCTCCTATTCTAGAAGCTTCTAGAATTTGTTACAACCATTTACCTCAGATAAAACATTCAGATCTTATCCTACCCTAATTTGGGATTTCCATCCCTTATCCTTTGATCCCATCCTCCCACCAAAGGTTGATATAAAACCTTAGATTGGTAATTGGATGAGAACCCCTAACTTACCCCACTCCTCTATATATTTAAAACCTTCTATATGCAAGGGTTGGCTTTTGGAGAGTGATTTATCCTTATGCTTTTGTGGTGAGATATTTCTTTTCATGCATTTAGGGTGATTGCAGGTGCAATTTCTGACAGGGAAAGGACAAGTCAGCCTTGGAGGAGCTCTTCTACAAGATCAACATCTATCTATGGTTGTGAACTCCTTCCATTTATATTAATGCAACAAATTCTCTATTTTCCTTTATGTGATGTTGCTATTTCACGTATTTCAATACCATGTTGATATATCCCCCCCCCCCTGGAAAAATCGTAATTTTCATTATATTAAGGAAAATTACATGTTGTAGATGTTGTTCACATGTGCAGTATATGAGGCTATGTTCCTATCAAGTAAAGGAAATACAAAAATAATATAAGCTCTCCATAGAGGGAGGCTCTGCCTTCAGTAGAGTTCATATAATGTTATCAAAAAAATACTCTACTCAAAGAGTATGTATGTTTGTAAATACAACTGGTAATATATAAGCATGATAATATTAACATATAAAAAAAACACAGGCTCTTGTTGAGCCTATAGTGTATGGTCCATGAAAGGGTAAAACTGGTAGTGTACTTCATCCCTCTTCTCCTGTACCAACCATGTGTCATGTCGCCTGACCACTGCCTCCTTGGATAACATATCGGCAAGTGTGTTGCATTCCCTGTATATATAATGACAAGGAAAGTTATTAACTAAAGAGATGAGTCTATTGGCCTCATCCAGGATAGGCCTCATAGTGTAAGCATGACAATTTGATATTTTATTAATCCATTCGAAAACTATTTTTGAGTCCCCGAAAAGTTGTACATTCCTACAATATTTTTCTAATGCAAACTAAATGACATGTTTGGCAATAATGATCTTTGCATAATTGTTTGTGACCACTCCAAGCCCCATTTGGATTTGGAAGTGATGGGAGTATGACAGATATAAGATGGCACCTCCCCCAGACCCTGCTTATTGTGCAGATCCATCAAAAAAATCCCATGGCTGGGTGTGGCCAATGTTTTCCGGGACAATATGTCTAGGAGGAGGATTATCATTGTCTTCAAGAATTTTGCTAAAGTTTGCCAAAAGTTGTGCATAGATGGTGGGCCAATGAGGAGAGATATCCTGAAAATGAGATGTTTACGAGCGATCCAGATTTCTCAGTAGATGAGGAGGGGAAGGTTCCTGGCCTTTGTCGGGGATGCGGATGTCCACCATGTGGTCGAAGCTTCTCTGGTAGTCAGTACCTGCCATGCACTCTGAGTAGGGATGTTCGAGAGGACAGACATCCAAAGGTCTATAGTGGTAAGGCAGGCAAGGAAGAGGTGATCCACAGATTCTGAACTGTCTTTACATAAGCTGCACCCAAAAGGTCCATGATGTCCTCTCTTGATTAGATTGTCTCCAGTGGGAGTCTTGTTTTTCAAAATTGACCATATGAGTAGTTTGGTTGTAGGGGGTGCTTTGAGTTTCCACATACCTTTCCACCATAATTCTATAGGTTGAGGTCTATGAATGCTTGCTAAACAGAGATATCCCTCTTCGGGAGAGTACTGCCTATTTTTTGCATGCGCCCAAATAATCTCATCCTCCCCTTCTAATATTTTGATATGAGATTCTATTAAGGAAACTCTATAATCTACCCACTATTGATGCCATTGTTGAGGAATGTGTAGACAGTAGGTAGATTTCCAAGCCTGGTGGAGAAAGGTGGATCGTTCCTTGTCAGCAATGTGATTGATGTGAGTAATGCCAGAGTTGGCAAGGAGGAGCTTAAGTTCTTCAAGGAGCTTGTGGGTGTTACCACACCCAATCCATGTGTCCAACCCAATGTGGACATATGTGCCAACCTGTATTCTCCAAGTGACTCCATCTCGAATGAGTGGCAAAGAATTTAGCACTTCTTTCCAGATGTGTGAGATCCCTGTTTTATTCTAGCTTATATATTATCTCTAGTTCATCAGGTTTAGGGGATCTATGTACTTGGAGGAAGCCACCGTATTCCAAAGGCTATTTGTTGTGATCATTTTCCATCCTATCTTGGCTGCCAGAGTAGAAGAGAAGTCTTCTAGTATTTTTATGCCCCACCCTCCCCATTTTTTTGGTAGGGGCAGTAGATCCTATTTTTCCCATGCAAAAACCCTCCATGTTTGTTTCCCTTTACAATGGAACTTGCAACAAATATTTTTTATTCTAGTAAGGATTCCTCTAGATATCCAAGCTAGTGACATCTAGTACACTAGAGTCACTTCAAGAACAACTTTGATGAGAAGTAGTCTTCTAGCCCTTGAGAGATACTTATGGTACCATATATTGAGTCGTCTTTCTAACTTTGAAATTAGGCATGTCCAGTTAGCTATCTTGTAGCCATGGGCTTCAACTTGTAACCCAGATATCTGAGTCCATCCTCCAATTGTAAAAGGGTGAAGGGGAACCAGTGAAGAGAAAACTAGATCTCATGTGGGGTGCAATAAGAAGCTGTGACGATGCATTTAGAATTGTTGATGATCATGCCTATTGCAATTTGAAAAAGGGACATGATGTTCTGTAGGGTAGTCAAATCCCCAATTCCACCATTGAGGAAGATCAACACATCATCCACAAATAATAAATGAGTTATTATGCATATGTCAATGATCTTGATTCCCCTGAGTCTTCCTCTAAGGTGCATACCTTTTATAAGTCTACTACGTCCCTCCATAACCAACAAAATAGCAAGGGGGACAGGGGGCACCCTTGCCTAAGGCCTATTTCAGAGTGAAAGATGTTAGAAAATTATATATTACAGAGCAATGGAAAACATAGAATATTTCATAAACATAAACACAGAAAATGCATAAAACTAGAGAGACATAGATATAGGTGGTTCACCTAGTTTGGGCTATGTCCACCTTGAATAGCCAATCCTTCCTTTCCATTATCCAGAAAAATGAAGAGACACAACATAAAGCAAATCTGTTGTAATATCCTCTATTTCCTCTCATAGTCTCACCTCTATATTTCTCGCTCGGAGAATACACATCATATTACACAACCTCAATGCAATGCGCTCATACAAAGAGATAGGTTGCCTTCTAGGGAAAAAAACCCTAAACTAAAGATAAGTTCTACAGTTAGATCATCTGCCTAATGAATGGCCCAGATTGACTAGAAATTACTATACTTTTACAAGGCAATTTTACATATGTTTTTAGCTTTGGGGGCGTTGCCCCCCAAACCCCCATTGGGGGACCACTAGCCCTAGGACCCCCCAGCTGGGGGGATCGGCCCCCGTGATCCCCCACGGGAGGACAAGTCCCCTCCGCGTGGAGGGGTGTACAAACATCCTAGGGTATACATCCGACTGAAACAAAGACCTCTAAATAATCATGCTCCACACCCAACAATCTCCCACTTGGAGAATGATTGTAGCAACTCCACCTCCGCTTCATTTGTTGGATAATGACTCCTCTTTGGACCTGGTTGTTTCTCATATTCAATGTCATCCTTGAAGACCAATTGAAACTGACCATATTCTCAGTTTCTCCCTGGTTACAACTTTTGTTAGCATATCTGTAGGATTCTGGCTAGTCTGTATCTTTTCCATCTTCAAATCTCCATCTTCCAACACTGATCGTATGAAATGGTACTTGAGCTGTATGTGTTTGGTCCTGGAATGAAATGATGAGTTCTTTGAAAGATTGAACTGGCACTTTGGCTATCACTGTGTAATGTGCCCATATTCATGCTTGCTATACCAATTCACCCATAAACCTTTATAACCAAATCATTTCTTTACTAGCCTCTATAGCAGCAACATACTCTGCTTCTGTTGTTGAAAGTGTAACAACACTTTGGATTTTTGAAACCCAACTAATAGTTGTTCCACCTACAATAAATACATATCTTGTAGTGCTCCTCCTATTATCTCTATCACCTGCCATATCTGCATTAACATATCCCTGTAGAGAAATGTTTGAACCACCAAAGCATAATGCTTGATTTGTGGTACCTTTCAAATATCTAAGAATCCATTTCACTGGAATCCAATGTTCCTTTTGTTTATTGTTCATGTACCTACTTACAACTCCCACTGCATGTGAAATATCAGGATTTGTGCAGACCATTGCATACATTAAGCTTCCAACTGCTGATGCATATGGAACTTTAGACATATAATCCATGTCTTCTTGGGTCTTTGGGCACATTTTCTTACTAAGTTTGAAATGGCTAGCAAAAGGTGTACTAACTGGTTTTTCATTGTGCATGTTAAATCTTTTCAACACCTTTTGTATGTACTCATTCTGAGACAATGTTCATTTGCGATTTTTCCTGTCTCTAGTTATTCTCATACCACGGATTTGTTTTGTAGCTCCCAAATCCTTCATTGCAAATGAATTTGCCAATTTTCTTTTGGGCACATTTATTTCCTGCATGTTAGACCCTACAACAAGCATGTCATCTACATACAATAACAATATAATATAGCCGCCATCATTTTGCTTTTTCATATAAACACAATGATCAGAGTGACATCTAGCATAACCTTGTTCAGAGATAAAATTGTCAAATTTTAGATACCACTACCTTGGAGCCTATTTTAAGCCATACAAGCTCTTCCTCAACCTGCACACTAGTTTCTCCTTCCCTTTTACTTCATATCCTTTTGGTTGTTGCATATATATCTCTTCCTCCAAATCCCCATGGAGAAAGGTTGTCTTTACATCTAACTACTCAAGATGAAAATATTCAACTATTACTAGACTTAAAATAGTTCTGATTGAAGTCATTTTAACAACAGGAGAAAATATTTCATCAAAACCAATACCTTTCTTCTGTGCAAACCCCTTCACCACAAGTCTAGATTTGTACCTTTGATTTCCTCCATCTTATTCCTTCAGCCTGTAAACCCATTTATTCTTCAATGTAGTTTTTCTTGCAAGCAACCTAACTAAGTCCCAAGTCTAGTTATGCATTAAGGAGTCCATCTCTTCTTCCATGGCTAGCTCCCACTTCTTCCTGCTTTCAATTTGCATTGCTTCTTCATAACATTTAGGTTCACCAGAATCAGTCAACAATAAATAATATAATGAAGGAGAGTATCATTCAGGGGGTATACTTATCCTAGTAGATCTTCTAACACCACTTTTAGGTGTTTGGGGTGCCTGTTGTGGTTGTAGTGGTTGCTATTGTTGTGGTTGTTGATTATTATTATTATTTTCAGGCACCTTTACTTTTTCAGTGATCTCATCAAGAACTGTGTATTCCTTGTTTTCTTTTTCCTATTTCTTTTCCTACAACTAATTCTTATACAAGACCTTTTCATTGAATATTACATCTCTGCTCCTAATGATTTTGTGATTTTTGTAATCATATAAGTGATAACTAAAATCATTAACACCATATCCAATAAAGATACATTTCTTTGACTTTTCCTCAAGATTTGTTCTATTTTCTTTATTAATATGGACAAAGGCCTCACAACCAAAAGGCTTTAAAAAAGAGTAGTTTACCTTTTTACCTATCCATGCTTCCTTTGGATGACCACCATCCAAGGAACTTGAAGGCCTTTTGTCTATTAGATAAACAACAGTATCTACAACATCTTCCCAAAATTGTAAGGGCAATCATGCATGCAATCTCATGCACCTTGCATGCTCCATGATTGTTCTGTTCATCCCTTTTGACACACCATTTTCTTGTGGTGTTCTTGGAACTGTCTTCTCTCTACGAATTCCATGCTCTGAATAGTACCTATCAAACTCTTTGCTGCAATATTCACCTCCACTATCTGATCTGAGACACTTCAATTTCTTTCCTGTCTCAATCTCAACCAAAGCTTTCCATTTCTTGAAAGTATAAAATACATCAGATTTATTCTTAATACAATCCATGTTTTTCTAGTTGCATCATCAATAAAAGTAACATAATAATGAGAGCCACCGAGAGATGATACCTGAGCAGGTCCCCATACATCTGTATGCACAAGCTCTAATTTTTCGCTCCTTTTCTTTCCCAACTCTTAGAAATCTGACTCTCTTTTGTTTTCGATAAATGCAATTCTCACAGAAGTCCAAATCAACATTCTTGAAACCTGGCAACAAATTGCTTGAGTGAAGAATCTTCACCCCCTTTTCACTCATGTGTCAGAGCCTATGATGCCATAATGCTACATCTTCTCCTTTGGAAGTTAAAGCATTAATAGAGTTAGAAATACCATTGCATAAATAAAATGTACCAACCTTTTCGCCTTTTTCTATTACCAGGGCTCCTTCGGTGACCTTCCAAGGTTTATCTGTGAAATTTGTCACACTACCTTCACTGCCTAACTACCCTGTTGAAATCAAAATTTTCTTCCGAGATCTACAGTCTTTCTTTAGGTGTCCTTTCTTTACGCATTTCCAGCACACTATCCCCGATCTGGACTTAGATCTGCCTTTCCTTGATTTACTGCGATATCCTGAGCTCTTTCCTCTTTCCATTTTTCTTCCCTTAGACTTTGTACTCAAAGCATTACCCGATGTCTCACCAGAGCTTTTCCATTGCATTTCCTCGCTAAGGATAGCATCGACAACATCATCAAACTTTAAAGTACTAGATCCAAAAAAAAGTTCATAATGGCCATTACTAAATCATTCTAACTTTCTGGCAATGAGCACAAGAATAACAAAGCTCTAACTTCATCATCAAAGTTTACCCCTACAGAACTTAACTGACTTGTAACAGTATTAAAATCATTTGAATGGTCTGTAATAGATCCACCTTTCGAAATCTTCATATTAAATAACTATTTCATAATAAATACCTTGTTTGAGGCTGAGGGTTTTCCAAATAGTTTCGCCAACACCTTAATCAAACCCTCTGTCATTGTTTCCTTCAAAATGTTGAAGGTGACCAACACTGAGGCACAACCGTACTGTTCCGAGTGCCTTTCTATTGAGAAGGTTCCATTCTTCATCTGTCATACCCGTCAACATCTTTGTTTTCCCAATGATAGGTACAGATATTTCTGATACAGATAATCTTCCATCTGCATCTTCCACAGTGAGAAGTTTTAGCCATTAAATTTCTTGACCCTAAACTTACCATCTTCTGCCCTTTCTCCCACTTGAACAAGGAACCCTTATTTCCTGTGAGTTTATCAGCTAAATAGACCTTCGGCTCTGATACCAGTTGTTAGAAAATTATATATTACAGAGCAATGGAACACATATAATATTGCATAAACATAAACACAGAAAATGCATAAAACTAGAGAGACACAGATATACGTGGTTCACCTAGTTTGGGCTACGTCCACTGAGAATAGCTAGTCCTTCCTTTCTATTATCCAGCAAAATGAAGAGACACAACCTACAACAAATCCGTTGTAATATCCTCTTTTTTCTCTCAGAGTCTCATCTCTATATTTCTCGCTCAGAGAATACACATCATATTACATGGCCTCAATACAATGCCCTCATACAAAGAGAGGGGTTGCCTTCTAGGGAAAAAACCCTGAAACTTAACATAAGTTCTACCATCAGATCATCCGCCTAATGAACGACCCAGATTGACTAGAAATTACTATACTTTTACAAGGCAATTTTACATCTATTTTTAGCTTCAGGGTCGCTGTCCCCAAAACCCCCGCCAGGGAACACTGGCCCCCAGACCCCCCAGTCAGGGTGGATCGACCGCCCTGAACCCCTGCGGTGGGGACAAGTCCCCCCCCAACACCGCCCCGCGTGGATGGGTGTACAAACACCCTGGGGTATACATCCAGCTGAAACAAAGACCTCTAAATAATCATGCTCCACACCCAACAAAAGAGAGGTCTTTCTGCTCCATTGACCAAGACACTAAAGGATATGTTTGTGATGCAACAAATGAACCTTTTTATAAACCCATATGGGAATCCTAAATGAGTTCGGAGCATTCAAAGATATATCCAACTTACCTGATCAAAAGCCTTTGAGAGGTCTGCCTTAATGATCATACTTGAATCTTCTTCATCTGGATAGAATGCATCACTTCCTGAGTAGTGCCAGCTGCTTCATGAATTTGAAGATCCTAGAGGAAGGGAAATTGTTTTGAGGAGATGTGGGTGGAGAGAATGGGTCAAAGACAATTTACTATGATTTTTTCAATGGTTTTATAACTAAAATTGCACTGGGAGATGGGGTGAAAGTAATCAAAGGAGGCCAGGTTATCTGATTTAGGAATGAGGGTGATGAAAGTAGAATTGACAGCCCCATGCATACGACCAGTGGTCGTGCATTCTTCAATGACCTTGAGTAGATCATCTCTAAGGATTTTAGAAAAGGCTGTATTAAACTACACCGACCAGCCATTTTGTCTAGGACTCTTCTCACAGTTAAAGCATTTTAGCGTAGCCTCTAGTTCTCTTAAAATGACTTCCATGTTTAGCTCCATAACATTCTCTTGATCTAGAAACCAAGGGAAGAGTTGTGCTACTCTGATGTCTTTAGCAACAGTGGCATTGGGAGGTGCTTGATAGATCTGTTTGAAGTGTGACGTGGCCAGTGAGGCTAGTTGTTGGAAGGTATGCACATCATTCCCCCGCTCATTTATCAATTTCCATATGGTATTTATTGCCTTTCGTCCATTTGCAAAATTGTGGAAACTTTTTGTGTTGTCATCTCCATCCATCAACCATATTGATCTACTTCTCAATCTCCAGCTTTCTTCCCGATATTTTAGTCTTTTTCCTCTCTTCGATGTTAACTCAGTGAGCTTATCCTTATGATATCTTGATATAAAAACCCCTCCTTGCTCATCCTCCAAAGCAGTAATTTCTTATTCAATATGTCTTGCGGTTTTTACTTCCTGTTCTCTCTTACTGTGAGCCCAGATTTTTGATAGCCTTTTTAGCTCTTTTAAGTTACTGAAAAAACCTTTTGTAATGCTCCCACCAACAGTAGGGGGTGGGACTTCCAGAAGTCAGTGACCAATTGATTATAGGGGACAACCTTCAACTAGGTGGTATTGAATTTGAAGGGGGCTCTAGATTTGCATATTCCTCCCCTTATGTCAAGGAATATCGGCAAGTTGTCAGATATACCACCTGATCCAACCCACTGTCTAAAGATGAGGCCTAACCCCAGTAATCGTTCCTTGATAAGGAATCGATCAAGCCTTCTTGTGACTCTGTCCTCTGCAATCCTTCTGTTCCTCCATGTAGGTAGAATCTTTGCAGAGGGGATATAAATAAAGCTGTGGGTCTCCAGGCTATTTTCAAAGAAAGAAGATAGGGGATCGACTACAGCATGATGTCCCCAATATTCCAAGAAACCCATACATAAGTTAAGGTCCCCACCCAGGATGATGTTTTCAGGTTGCAAGATGTTATAGGTCAAAATATGTTCCCAAAATACTTAACAATGATGACAAGGCCCATATACATTTATCAATTTGATGTTTGTGCCTAGTTCAAATGAGAAAATGTCTTCCCCTATGTATCCAATGCCTCCCCAAATGTTATACAACTTGATAAAGCGGGGATTTTAACCTAAGGCTATGCACCCCGAATGACAGTTTACATCAAGGGATTGGAAGGACCTTCCGGGAATCGTGGATTCGAGGTGAGATATGGCTTCAATAAGACCCAAGGTTTCTTGTAAGAAAACAATGTCAATATCTTCAGTCTTAAGAAGTCTTTGCAGAGCTAGTTTTTTCTTAAGGCTATCTATCCCTCGACAATTGAATGAGAGTAGCATCAATACCATGTTGATATATTGAATAGAGTATATAGATGATATTGCATGGATCTCGTAGTTTCTTAGCTTGTGTCATTTGACTGTGTAGGTTATAATTTTGGAAATCATAGTTGGAATTAGAGCATTCAAGGTAAAGAAGGAGAAAAGGCATCATTTATTTACTTTAATGAAAGCATTAGGTTCCTCGATTCTCTCTTGTTTTAGGTTAACCACCAAACCTAGGGGAGACTTTTGTTTGAAATCGTAAACCCCGTATAACATTATTGTAAATGGGGACATATTGATTGCCTGGAGAAGGGGTATTTTGATAGAAATTCTTTAATTATCCCAAAAGTTCACCCTCTTCTAGGGTGTGCTATTTAGGGTGGACCAAAATGTTAGGGTAAGGAGGTGCATTGGCTAGAGGGGTACTCTCCTCCTTCTCTTCTTCAAGATTTCTAGGTGGAGAAGGTCAGTGATTATCAAGGAACACCTTTCTAGACCAAAAGTTGATCTCTTGGATTTCCACAACATAACTAGGATAGGATGTCTCCCCACTATAAACCTGTTGTGCCTGCTTATTGTTCAGGTTCAGATTGGGTTGAGTAGGCATTTAAGGTTGCTTAGGTGGGGTATGGTGAGGTATATTTGGTTGAGGTTGAGGTGGACACAGTAAATCAAGTGGTTCGGTTTTGAGGCCTACACCCTTGTGAGGTGTTTCCCCACTGGGAAGATTGAGGTGGATATGGATGTAAAGGAGGGTTAATAGTCTGAGGAGAATATTAAGGAGTATAAGGCCAAGGAGGAGGTGTGGGCCATGAATGATGAGTGCAAGGGTACCGAGGTTGGAAAGGTGCATTCTGATTTGGATTGTAATGAGGATAGTGAGCACCTTGCATGCCCTTTTGTTATGGATGAGGGCTTTGAGGCATCCTTTTGTTAATGAAGAAATGTTGCTATGAACCACCTTCTGCCCTTTGTGATACAACCTTCAGATTTGAAAGAGGGACATTTTTATGTTGCATGCTTTTATTCATAGATAGAGCATACTTCTATGAAATTTACCGGGCATCCAATCCTAGGTTGTCTCTTAGTGCATCTAGGGCAAAAGACAGCTAGTGCCCTTTGTGCTTCCTCTTTCCTCCATTTTATTTGCATGGTATCCATCTGTAGGGAAAAGGTATGCAACATTTGACTCTTAAAATACTCCAACATACTTCCTATCTCATGCTTGATGTCTAGTGTAGAGGGAGATGAATTGACGAAGCCTTGAATAGACGTAATATTTTTCCTAGTAGCCCTAGATTGATCCCTGAATACTGTTTTGATGTCATCACAAGGAAATTGGTAGATGTCTCCTCTAGACAACATGTTGAGGGTTTCCATTACATCCTCCCTGATCCCTTAGAGAAGAACTAGTGGCTCAGGGTTAAGGGTACAATTAGCCTTCTTATAATTGAGTTGGAATATTTCCTCACAGTCCTCTATTGATTCATTTGGTCCTAGTGTCATTCTAAAGATTTAATCCTTTATTTCTTTAGACCTACAATAATCCATGTACTTTCCATTGAAGGCTTGTTGCATTTGGGCACAGGTAGTGATGCTACCTCCAGGTGGACTCATAAACTGGTGCAAGGCTACATCTTTGAGGGTAGATGGAAAAAAATTCATGTTTTGTTCATCAGAGGCATAGTTAGAGGTCCCACAGACAACAACTAATTCAAACATGAAGGTGTCAGGATTCTCACAGGTTAGGCCATGGAAATGTGGAAGGGCAACATGGATTATAATCTTAATTATTGCCTCCCCATTGGTTCCTCTAATAGCGAAAATATCATTTTTTCTATTTTCAACCATGGTTTGGGTAGGTGAGATAGCTTCTTCTTCCCCTATGGGCTCCTAAAATTTTTTAGGTTGCTCACTGAGAGGGTCTTCTAACTCCCCTGTAGTCAGAGAGGGAAATTCACAACCACCAAAGAAGAATCAAGGTTAACTGTTGAAGTGGTGGGGGTTTTTGATAATAATTTCCCTTTACTATCCCTACTTCTACAAGGCATGAAAGAACAATGTCTATTTTTTTTTTAATTTTGTCTCTTTTTTTGAAGCTTTTAAATTATTAAGACTGATGCAAAACAGAAAGAAAAGAAACAGGTAACTCCTAAGTATAAACAACACCTACTTGGCCACCTCCCCGACAACAGCACCAAAAGGTGATGAGGTCTTGTATTGCATTGGGGATGTTGCAACTTCCAAGGCTCTCAATTTAAATTATCAACCCAAAGTTCGTACAAACTTAGAGGTGAAAATGCTATATGCACATCAGGTTAAGTTCTACTCATGTTAGCCTCATTCATTAGATGATATCAAGGTATTCAAAGACCACTCCTTCAACTAACTACACATATCATTTCTTATGAAATCATATCATGGTTGCAAGGAAATGAACATGATTCTAAATACATAAATGAAAATTCCATTCATTAATTGTAAAGGCTAATTGCAATTGCATGAAATGAATAAACTAGTGTAGTTGTAGAAGTCAACTATGCTACTCTACTAGCACACTAATAAAATCAATACCCTACTTGCATGAATTGTTTATCTATTTGAAACTTGCTTGAAAATGAGGAATTCAATCTCCAACTCAACTATGGAATTTAAAAATACTAAGTGTAATTCTACTTATTGTCTTGTGTTTTTAGTGAGGAAAATATGGGGTTGGAGTGGTCTTAGAGTCTTCCTTAATCATGAAATAAAATCCTCGGGGCCATTATTCAACTTCAAAAGGCAAGAGTCCAAGTCTGGAGAAAATATGGTTGGATTTAAATAGTGCTACAAGAGACCCTATTTTGCTATAAGAGGGGGTCTGAGAGATTTCTGAGGGAAAGAATGGTATATTTAAGGTGAAGGAAGGTGGATGAAGGTGAATGAAGGGTGTGGCATCACTTTTTCCAAGCCTAGTACCCCTCAGAGGCCTATCTTACACAAAAATTGATGCCCACAGTGTCCTTCATTTGCCTTGAAAGGGCAATCTTAGTGGTAGAGTCTGAAAGCAATATGAAGGTTCCAGGAGAAATATGAAATGGCCTAAGTGGATATAGATGAGTGTGCCCACCCCTGGAAGTAAATAAAAATCCCTGTAGACTAATCAAGTACATGCATTAAATGATCAATATTACAACAGAATAAATAAAAGTGGAAAAGATATGTTGAATTTTGTTAAGATATACTCTATCCTTCAACACATATCTATTCCAGTTTCCAAATAAGTGATACTAAATTCTAAGTTACAGAAACCAAGCATGAAGAAGAGTTACAATTCAACACTTTAGCAATTTCCAAGAAATTAGAAATACATGTTTTTGGTTTGTTGTTGTAGATCTTCCAACCACACTTCCCATAAGAGAGGTGGTGGTCAAACCTGCAACTACAAGTTTTGTAATATAATTCCTACTTAAACAAGGAGGGAAATGCAGTGAATTGAACAATAACAAGGAAAGAATACATGAGAGGGACTAAATCCTCTAGGTTGGGCCCAAACAATACACTGTTCATTGACAGAAAATAAGAGTCACGTACAACATATGAAAGATGAACATAATAGTATCAAACACTAGGATTTCAATAGCTACTCCTATCTCCAACAAAATTTGGAATCCTAATGAGCCTTTTGGCTTGTTTATTTATACAAAACCTAGATGAGGGGCAACTCCCTTGAAATGAGGAGTGCTTCCCTCCAAAATATCAAAATGGGTCGATTTAGTTCCCTTGGATCTTCACATGCACTTATGTTCCTCATCTGCTAGTGAATTTAAGTTGTTGGTGAAGAATATTTGATTCAATCTGAGTTGGAGAGTTAATGTAGTGGACAAGCCCCCTATATTCTCTCCAGATGTGTCCAATAAGCCCCTGCAAAGTAAATATCTCAATAAATGATTCTTTTTCCTGCATATTAATCACATTAGGCCATGCAATATGAAAAGAACGATTTAGTCTTCCTACTAAGAATATTATGGCTAAAAATGTGAATTAATGTGAGAAAAGGAGAGTTTTAAGGGTTTGAGGGTAGCAAAATGGGTGTCAAAAGTTGCCTATTGATCGGACCCATCAAAAGGCATCATGTTCAAGGAGACATCTTCATTGTTATAGTAATTACTTTATATTTATGTCTCATCCTACAAATAAAATGACTACTTTCTGCAAGGAAATCAATAAACTTGTTGGTACATAATATTACCTTGCATGGAATAAGAGAAGAGATTTGGTTCTCATAGAAAATGAAGCTTTTGAGTATGTCAAGGGCTCCACCACAAAAAATCATGAAGAATAATCTCGAGAATTGTCGAATTATATGAAAGGAGAAATAGTCTCAAATAATCCTCATTTAATCTATCAAGGATTCTTCCATTCCCTTTGTAACAAAATTGAAAATATTAAATGAGATATATGACAAGCTCATAGAATTGTACTCTATAAGTACAACTAGGGAAATAATACCTTTAAGAAATGAATTATAGAAGATGAAAGTAACAAACTAAGAATTGATAACTTCATATATCATGAAGGCATCTCAAATTAGAGATCAGTTGCATGATCTAAGAGAAACAATGTTAGATCCAAAGATGGCCACTTGTGTACTCAACGCACTACTAGATGAATGGGGCAAATTTGTATCAAGCATCTATCGAAATAAGGAAGCTACACCATTTGGTGATATATAGGAATTATGTAATATCGGATAATATAGATTAAAAGCAAAGAATGACATTGGATCACATTAGAAAACACAATCATTTGTTGCTATGAAAAGGAATAAATGAAAGTTTGAAAAATTTAAGCCTCGAAAGAAATTTCAAAAGAAGATTGATATGTCTAATATCTAGTGTTATGAATGTCATGAATATGGGAATTTCAAGAAGAATTTTCCTAAAATATAGAAGGGAAAGAAGAAAAGGAAATAAAGAAGTGAAGCCCATGTGGCCGAAGAAATAGAAGAATTGAAAGAGAAGAAAACAAAGAAGGAAGAAGTGAAAAAACTTTACTGTTAAAGGTATCTCATACATCAAATTGTTTTTAAAAAGAAAAGAGTCATGGTAGGAATAATTTAAATTATGATAAGATGCATTATAAAAATAATTGAGATGACATCATATTAAAAGCACGAAAGGTTAGCAGAAACAACATTTTCATGGTTGAAAAATGTAGTCTAGCAATATGGGAAGATAATAGATCATCAAACTTCATCATCATTAGAGAGAAGAATTTGAAAAAAGGTATCATCGAGATCCTCCATTAGAATATTTGTTGAAAATTTTCACCTCTGGTTGGAAGAAGCAAGTGTTACATAGATAGTCTACATTCCACCTAGTGTGGGATCCACAGTTTAGAAGCATGGAGGTATGGTGGTAGAAATTTGCAGCATGATAATTTTAGTTGAAGTACTTCTCCATATTCAACCAAGGAAAAGGAAGTAGATAATGGAATTCTAGATGATCACATGAAGGAATAGTTATGCATGTATTTGGTAATTTCTATATTTTTATAGATAGATCCATGCCATCACTTAGTTGCAGATGGAATGGTTAGAATACTCTATCTCATGAGCATGGTTGAATAATAAGGAACCCTTGCTTATGAATGACACATAAAGGCATAAATCAATATGACTTAAACTATTCTACATCATAAACAAGATAGAATCAACATCATATGGCCTCATATGAGGTGGTGGACAACAATTTTCTCTATGCAAGAAGAGCTATATATATAGAAGATCCCAAGGAAGTAGTATATGAAGAAGGTGAAAGAAGAGTTCGTGAATATGTGTTTACAACTACTTAATCAACATATGATATTAAAATTATTGGCTATGATCTCCATGAAAAAGTTATGAAGAGCTCCTATAGAATATAAGGAGGTGGGGCCATAAGGTTTCTAGTAAGAAGGGACTATGTATAAATATTCCAGAGAAAGGAGTACGTTAAAATGGTATGAAGGCACTGATAAGTATGATGAAGAAGGAAAAACTCAGTAATGGAAGCCTTGGAGTTGTATTTATAAAGAACTTATGTTGATGTTGTAGAAGAAGATGTCATGAAGAAGGGTAATCATAAAGAGGGATACCAATAGAATGTTATAGAAATCCAGCTAGAACTAGTACACATATGTTATGATGGATGATCCTTAGAATAACATGAATTGGAAGAGGTAGAAATATGAAGGATAACTAGATGATGAAAAATATGGCCACTTTATGTAGGATGACATGTCTAGAATTGATTGGTTCAACACTATGTTTCGTTGAAGGGAAGAGATGTAGAATATGGACAGAGCCCTATGGAGAAGTTATAGGAGAATATGGCTCCATGATATAGAAGTTGGAGTTATACATGACCTAATGATGCATAAATTGGAGCCCTACGAGCAATTGATAGTATCATGCTCTCCACAAGAGAATAAACAGTTGTTGTTGGGAATAAGTCCCTAGTTAATAGGGAGAGATATACAAATAATTCTTGTCTTCATATTATGAAGAAAGAATGGAGGATTAGGTAAGCATTTGATATTGATATTGATACTCTTTGAGGATGAGGTAGGCATCCACTAGGTAAGAATGGTCAAAGAGGAGATTCCACGAGGATGTGTGAATTCAAGATGGGAATGGTCCTAAAAGGACATACGTTGTGAACATCCGAATGGGCTATGTTCCTTAGGAGACAATGACGAAGGTGTCTATAAACCATTGTCACCCCAACATTGTTCTCTAATCTAGTGGAGAAATTGAGCTATTATTCAAGGCCTTGCTATATGACAATGTTGGTTGATATGATGAGATGCATTGATATAAGATTAAAAAACAGCTTATGAGATGGCTTACCAATCTAAATATTCTTATGAAAAATATTCAGTATGAGAATGTCCATTAACATCAATGTATTATGAATACCTCCCTAGTTAAGAGGGACTGTTGGAATGTGAAACTAGGTTTGGTCTCATAATATCTTATGTATTCTTGATTTTATGTATTTGATGGAAAAGAGAGAAACAAATTTATTATTATTTTATAGCATGGGTTTCATGATCTATGTCAATTTATTTTAGGTCAAAGCACCCATTGTGTGATTTTAGGGTTTTTCATAGAGTCAAGAAGTCGAAAGATTCATTGTCATGTGTGAAAGACCTCATTGGGTATGTTCTATCATGTGAAAAGAATTTACTATGAGTAAAAGGTGTCAAAAGTATTCCTCCAAGACCAAGTGAGCCTACAAGAGAAAAATCCAGTCAATAGAGATTAAGTTGGCCTCATTAAGGGTTATTCGAGCTTCACAAAAAGGGTATATGTAAGTGGAATTGATCTCATTTGAAGAGAGAATCTATCCAAGTTAGATCACAAGAAGGAAGGAGCAAGAAGACAAGACAAGAAGAACAAAGAACAAGGAGAAGGAGAAAACAAGCTAGGAGAGATCGAAGTTTTCAGGCCTCTCTATCTCTCATGTGTGAATGAGAGCTATGGTTTTTAAAGATGCTAGGTAAAATTTGTGAAGTTTCTCATTTGAAGTTGTGAAGCTACTAGGTCGAAGTTGCAAGTGAAGCTTCTAGATAGCAGTTGCAAAATATGTTGCTAGGTTGAAGTTGTAGAAGTTGCTAGGGGTCGAAGGTGTATAAAGTTGCTAGGGTAGTTGTAGAAATTGCAGGAAGTATGAAACTTTTTGCTCATAAAAACAAGGTTGTCTTGGTATTGGATGTGTCTTAGTCTTGTGTCTAAAAGGTATTGGAAATTTTCATGTGAATATTCTATAAGAAGAGAATAATTTTTGTTGGTTTTCCTATATATGAGAGGTTTTGGCTCTTGCTAGCAGCATAGATCTTGTGTCCAATTGTTCTATCGATCTTCATAGTTTGGTTGTTGTTTGATGATAAGAACATTATAATAATCAAGCGAAGAAGAATCTAATTACAAGTACACCAAGTAAAAATTAAGGAACACCATAAGCAGTAATCAAAGTGAAGAGAAATCACCTCAATCTAGTTGCCCTAGATTTATCAATGCCATCTTTCCAAGGATTTCTTGCATAAGAAGACCAAGGAGACTTTTAGAATATCATATGCACTAAAAAACATTGAGCCAATTTTCAACATCCTTTTTTCATTCTTGCCATGAGGTTTCATCACTATAATGAAAAAACAAGGTTTTACTAAACATGGAACATGATATAGTCACATTATCAATTTTTTTGAAATTCATTGTAATTATGATCCCTCCCATATATTGGTAAACCAATGAAAGGATGATCTTCTAGTGTCACATGATGAATGAAAATGGAAGTTAGTCTACCACAAAAAGCATACATGCTTCAACAAAACATGTTGTCAGAAGACAAATGGAAGTAGGAGTCTTTTGGTGTCGTATGATTGACAATAATGATGATCGGTCTACTACTGAAAGCATACATATTTCGAAAAAATGGGTCATTAGAATCCCGATGGAGGTAGGATTCTCTCTATTGACATCACTAGGCATTGGAATTGAGAGACAAACGGAACAATTATTGTTAGTAGATTGACAATCACCACTTTTTTGCAAAAAACATGCTATATCATTGAAAGTTTCCTTTTGACAGTTATAGGTTCAATATAGTTGCATGAACGATTTTGGAATGAGTTAATTTTTGTCATAAGATCAACAACACACAATTTTTTTTTTTAATATTCAAAAATATATCTTGCCAAATAAATTTTCATGAGGTCCATAATCTCACACATGAAATTACTTTCAAATAAATTTAAGGTAGCATAGGCTTACAACTGATTTCCAACTATGACAAATTAGCAAGGGCCTATAACTGTCCATGATGTTTGGAATATCACACATGAAATTACCATGAACTAAATTTTGGTTTTATTTTGGTTGGGATTAAAATTTTACAGGCCAACTATCATGTGGCATGAGACATCATTTGTTTTTTTTGGTAAAGATGGCATTTAGAAAAAACCCTAAATTGGATTTGAATCAGTTATTTTGGGTGAAGATAACATTTTCAATTACCAACTTGGTAGTTCTTGGTATGGTTGTATTATAAACATAAGTGTATCCATGCAAAATATTAGAAGAAAAAGGGTCCATGACACCAGTATATAATGAAAGCCAAACTCTTTTGTAAGAACCTCGCCATCCACATTAATTATTTTAGCATGTAGGTATTCTGACATCAACATATTATCAACATGTTGTAAGAATTTTGTTTGGTGAAACTAAATATCATATTTTTGTGCCCAATATTGCATATGAGCCTTGACCCATTGTGAGAGGAGAGATACAACGAAAAATATAGAAACTCTTTTTGCAGAATATTGAGAAACCTTCAATATATATATATAAGAGAATAAATTAGAGAGGAATAAAACCAAGCAAAGAAAAAATACAATACAAAATTCCATCAATTCAAATCCTTATAGAAGCAATAAACCTAATCCAACATTAGGTGAAGAGAAAATACAAGACTAATGGATGCAAATTTAAACAATTTACGAAGTGAAGACATGCCTATTACCATTATATTTTTCCATGTCATTTTAAATAATAGTTAGACCCTTAATATCCATGTGCAAATAATGGACGAGATTGGGGATCATATATGCAGGCTTCCAGTTCACTAGGAGGGCTCATAAAAATCCCTGCAAATTTTTTCTTCTTTCAAAAGTCTCTATTGTTGTAAGATTGTTGACTCAACATGCCAGTGGACTTAAAATTTTCTTTTGATTCAACATATCGATGGACTCTTAAAACCTTTTTTAATTAGAATTAATAGTGGCAGTGCCTCTTGCGATACATAAATAACACAATCTCTAAAAAAACATACTAAGCCTTATGATGTTGAGGATGATAAAAAATTACCTAAGGAAAATGCCATATCAACTCAATTTGTAACGAGGACAATGATGGCAAGTGGCTTTGGACAAAGGCATGGACCTAGTTTACACTTTTTAACAAAAGAGAGTGCATTTGGGTGGAAAAATAAAAGCTCGATCAGGCCTTTTTTAAGTGCTTGATCCAGATCTTTGGGCACTAAAACAAAAGCTTGATCAAGGGTTAAAAGCTAACCCTTGATCGAACTATAACGATCGATTAAGCTTTAGGACTCGATCTAACTTTTAGGCTCAATTAAGCGTTAAGGCTCAATCGAGCCATCAGGGTCTCAAGCCTTTTTTGATTATATATACCACTCCCGCATCTGCATGCGACATTTTCATAGACCATAGGAATCGACTAAGAGTTTGATAGTAGCTCAACTGAGATTATTGGAGCTCGATTGAGTAATGGAGCCTTCAAAGCAATCTCGCCCACCACTCTGCCAACATTGCAGAGGATCGAATGAGGGTAGGTACTCTATTCTGTATCTTTTTAAAATAAAATTATTTTGAAAAATAAAAAAATTAATTTAAAAAAAAAACAAGCATGTACCAAAACCATAAAACCATATAAAAAAATGTGAAAACCACAAAAAAAACCTTAACAAAATCTTAGAAAATCACAAAACCAACCAAGAAAACCATACAAAAAAAACCTCCAAAACATGGACTAAAACTACAAAACCAACCTAGAAAACCATTAAAATACCCTTCAAAACAACCTAGAAAACACTTTGAAACAAAACAAAAAACTTTAATTTAGGTTTTAAAATTGTTTTTTACTTGCAATGTTTTGTGTATTAAATGCATGTTTTCTAATTTTGAATGGTAAAAACATTTTTGTTCTAAATATTTTAGGTCTTAAGGCTTTTATTTAGGATTTTGTGAAATATATATATATAGTTTTTTTTTTTCATTATTTAAAATGCATTTTAAATTTCGAGCAAATTTGACCAAAAATATGCCCAAAAAACTCCAAATAGAAAACAAAAAAACTATAACCAATAAATAAGTAAATTAGGAGCTTGAGATTGACATGATGAATACGGTTGCTCATTGAACCTCTCTATTTATAAATAAGAAATTTTTTATTTTATTTTATTTTTAATTTAAATTAATTTATATTTTAAATAGATTATCAAAAAATGGACTCTAAAGTTTAGGACTTCAAAATAGATTATTTTGCTTGAGTTTAGAAATGATTCTTTTGTCAATATTTTTTTCTTGGATTAGTTTATATGTATTATATATAATATGTTGAGGCATCCCATATATATTCCCCAACTACAGGCCATCGTAGTAGAGAGTTTTTTATGTGTGCTTGGGCTCATGATAGATCACATAGCCCACCAAGAGTTTGCCTTCTCCTAGTAGATCTCGCCTTTGACACCAATTGGAGTGTTATAGGTTGTTTTTCTGCCTCTATTGATGACCATGCTTATCCATCCAGTGCACCGTCCTCACCCATTTCAAGTACGCCTCTCGCATTTTTAAATCCTCCTTAAACTTTATGTGTTTATGTCTTGAAATTGTCTTTAATTGATTTGTTTGAATTCAATGTATATGTTATTATGATTCTATTTTGTTAATTATATGTATGTCAAATTATGTTTATGATTTACAGGTCCTTAGCAAGCCGAAGCTGAGGATCAAAGTGTAACATCGTTCCTTCCATGGGATGATGCAACAACTGAGATCACATTAGATGATATTATGACCCATCATAACATATCACAATAGAGATAAATAATATCCCTTCCAATTCACTGAATTACCTTACATTGTATTTGATGTTGGATAGCATAACTAGGGTGATCAAGACATACCGGAGGTCGGGCCAACAGAGTGACATATTATAGTTCATACATAGGGTCGGGAGGTATGAGGTTAGAGGCCCAAATTCTTGGGAGGTGGTGAAAGAGGCCACCAAGGACATTGATGTTTGTGGGGAGTTGTTCGACATCCCTCAAGATCACCCTGTTAGACATAAAGGTCCAATCCCACTGAGGTATTTTAGTAATGTTCATGCAACCAATTTCATGTATGATATATTCCTTGGAGCTTGGGGAAAGTTCCGCAACTATGACCAGGTTGCAATTTATTTTTCTAAGCATATATATGCTGAATTTTTGGTACATATGAGGCTGAATTACACTAATACTAAATCTCATTTTCATGGTACCAATAGGGGACATACCTATGAGCATGACAGGGCTCATAGTGACATTGGGAATGTACTACCACCTCTGAGCTTCTTGCCACTACCATCTTAGAGAATGGTATTAGCTAGAGAGCTAGAAGAGTTATTGCAACTCAGTCGTGAGACGCGGGAGATTATTGCAGACAACATGCAAGCATCATTGGCTAGTTCATATGTTGCATTGCGTGGAGAGATATGAAGACCACCACCAATGCCCCGTGACCCACCAGTGCCCTTATATGATGATGAGTTTATTGTAAGTTTACCCTTTCATAACATTTTGACATATACATGTATTTATCATGATGCAATTCATGAGAATTGGAGGGTGCATGGCGTACATGAAACATACTTGGTACATATTTGTACAAAATGTTTGTCTCCTATTGTCAAATAATGGATAATAATTTATATTAAAATAGTCATATTATATTACATAATTTATATTAATAAGTTAATGAAAACATGTAGAGATGTCCAAACTACATGGATGAGCTTAACAGGTCATCCAAGGGTGCAGTTCATCAGCCATGGCATCCTTGACCAAAGCATATTTCCATGCATTCTCCTCCACCTCCTCATCCACATTATATGTTCACTAATGTGGAGGAGAGTCAATATGTATAGCCACATGGATCAACAGTTGAGGTAAACTTATTTATTCCTAAGATTTCGACATTTTCTTTTTTTAAGTTACATAAATATGCTAATTAATTTGTAGCCTAATTATAAATTGTCATTTCCATTGTGTACACAAGCCCATATGCAGAGTGATGTTGATGCCAATGTTATGTGGAGACATGAGTGGGATACTGGGTTTAGGGGCACTAATGATGATGGTCCATCGATGCAGGCCCCAATCATCGATCCATAGACAAGGTATCACCAAACCTAAATTCATGATCAGACCCCCATCGTATCAGACTTGCATTTGGACTTGGTTGAGGTTAGTAGATTCATATATTTGTACTCGACAGGAGGCCAAAATACACAGAGAAAAAAATTGTTTTTATGATATCTTGAAAACGGTGCATCCATTTTTCTATGTCTCATGGGGAGATGAATATGAATGATGGTAACATGCTAAAGTAATTTTAGAAAATTCCAGTGCAGACTTTTCGAGAAATCAACCTCCATCACCTACAACCATTTTTATTTTTTTCTCAAGATTCATGCATCCATTGGCCAAGATTCTTTATGGGGAGGTTCAGAAGGATGATGGAAACAAGCTCCAAAAATCTCAGGTCAATTGAGTCTACCATTTGAGAGACATTAATAAAACAATTCAGCCACACGAGCTTGTCTTGAAATGCTAGAGGAGGGACCCAAATTGCTACAGGAGGTACATCTTATTAGAGAAAGAGGCTAAAATGTCATATATTCTTTAGGAAATGTTGATATAGGTCCATCATAGCTTCATCATTTATTTTCCACACCACTTGACCTCTTCTCCACTCTCATTTTTAGCGATGTCCATGAAAAGAACCCATTTTTACCCCTTCTTCGATCCCTTCCACCACAAAAATGGCCTTTGATCATTGTAAAAATATTACTCATGACTTATCAGTATTTTTAAAGGTATCACTTGAAGGAAATAATTCTCCTAGGAGGGTTTATATGACTGCTACAAGAAGACACACACTCTTGTAGTAGTCTGAACAAGCCCTCTAGAACCACAATCGAAAGCACTTGGAAGCATCAGAATGAATAATTGACCAACATGAAACATTGCAAGATCACCTCCTCAATCTTGCACAACCACAAAAATTGTACAGGGCCACTATAGGGTCACTCATCATCTCCAACAATAACAACTTGATTGGCCATCAACAAGACCTACAGTGATAACTTCGATCAGTTAAGCACCTTCCAAGAGAAAATTTTCAGAGAAAAGCCAATGCATGGAGAAAAAAGCATAAGAAGATGACACCTCAAGAAGTCAACAAATCAGCCATTAAATTTGTTCAAAAGTAGCATGCAACCATCAAGAGATCATCACTAGTAGCTTTAGAACCACCAAAGGAAGCTTCAATAGTCATATAAGCAACCTCAATATCACCTGCAAAAATAAATTAAGTGTAAGGCCTAGGAATGCAATCCTCAAAACCTCTCCTACAAACTTATTTTAGCTCAAAACAATGTTGTAAGTGTATGAAGGAAAATGGTTTTTATAGCCAAACTTAGTAGCAGTGAAGCCTTGGCCGTATCTAGTAATTAACTTCACTTTTCCACCAAGCCACCCGCACATGGGGGAAAGGACAAGACATAATTGAAGAGGACTTGAGAAAGTGGGACGTAATCATTTAGTCATGATGGAAGACAATGAGTATGAATAGGTAGGTGAGGGCCAACTTAGTTAACTCAAATAATTTTGAGTCTATTTTATATGGAATAAAAAAAATATGGAAAATACAAAAAAAAAGAAAAAAAATAAACAAAAATAAACAAAAAAATAAAATAACAGAAATAAAAGGTGGACCCACCACATCTAGGCATGCAAATATTAGTTTATATAGGATTTGGGTTGTGTGCCACATGAAGGAACAAAACTACTATAAGAAGAATAAAGTTGCTACAGGAAGGAGCATCACTGCTATAGGAAGAACAAATTTTCTATAGGAAGCTAATAGAGCACTACAAGAGGAAAAATGTCACCCATAGGGAGGCCCACCACTAGAGTAGTCACATTAAAGAGGCATCAAACCCAAACTACCCTATTACAAGAGAAAACAAAAGAGCTACAGGAGAAAACAAGGGATGCTACAGGAGAAACAAGGGATTCTATAGGAGCAACAAGAGATGTTATAAGAAGAGGCCACCACACCAAAATAAGAGGAAAAAGGTCTCCAAGAACTATAAAAGCCTGGTCTAGAATCCTACTACAAATTTGTCGAGGGAGGTAGGATTATACCTTAGAAATTTTTTATACCACTCTTCTTTGAGTTGGAGAAGGAAAGAGACAAAACACATAGATGGATGCAAATTGCAAAATCCAAAAAGGTAGAAGATGAGGGCCTAATGGAGAAAAAAGTAAATGAAATTAGAAAGGAATTAAACAACTTAAGGTTGAGAGAGTCAATCGTGAGGGAGAAACTGCAGGTAGAAAACATAAGGCTAAAAGAGCAGCTACAAGAAAAAGAGGTACAACTTGCCACTATGGAAAGTCTATCCATGGAATCCATGGAATCCAGACAACCATACAAATCATATTCGATTGATCTAAGGAATGGAATTGTACAAAAAGACACCTAAGGCATAAAAGAAGAAGAACAGGCAAGAAGTTGGATAGGTTGCTTAGAGGATGAGCAACAGTTTTAGTAGGGGTGTATGATGGGCCTAAAAATTAGACACAAATCAGGGTCCATCTAACCTTTCCTAGACACATAAAATTTATTTTAAATCTCTCCTTATACACCCAATAATGTTTTTTTATCTTTAATATGTTTATTAGGAGGGTTTAGAGATAATTGTATATTTGTGCCTAAGATTATTTATTTTTTGTAGAATATTGTGAGGATATTGGAAAGATTATGAAGATTTGGAGGAGGAGACAATCTAGGGTCTTACTCCCTCCTATAGGAGGATTAATATTGGAAAATAAATGGACAAAATATCATGAAATCATTAACAAATTTTGGAGCTCCAGTGATTGGGACAATCTAGGAATGTGTTCCCTATGATTTAATGCAAATTCCTAGTGCTGGAACTAGATCCACTAGTTGAGGGATTTTGGAGGGGAAATCTTCCACATAAATTTTTATAAGTACCAATTGAAATTTTCCTTTTAGGAGGTATTTTTCTTAGTCTTCTTGTTGAGAAACCTTGTTCTTTGGTAGCTCTACTTTCATTTCTAGCAGGGGTGTACTTGGATTGATTCAAATAATGAAGTTTTGTGTCATTTCTAGCTTCTAAAGCTTGGTATCCTTCATAGGAATCTGAGTATCCTTGGTCTTGGACATCCAAGGAGCCTCAGATCCCTTTTATATAATTTTATTTTCTTCTTTTCACTTCTTATTCACATGAATCTTTTATTCTTGTTTGTCCTATTTCTGCATTTAGTATTGATGCTTCGTTTGATGTAGGATTGGGTTAAATGATTGGAGTAAGTTATTTTAAGGTTATTTACATATTCATAAGCATGATGCACCCTTGGAAAAAACTGTTGAAAGCAATCTTCATCATTGAGCTACTTGGATTGGTTTAATAGTTCACAAATCTAGAATTTCTGGAAGTCCCTTCTAGCAAAAGGTAGTAATTTTATGCTATTTTTTAGAACTTGTTAATGAGATTAAATTTAGTTGATTCCAATTGTATTAGATCATTAAAAAATTCAAGTTAATAGCAATTTTTTTCCCAATTCATTTTCACTTGATTATGTTAGACATTTGATAGGTTCACTAGCTCACTAGTTCTTGAATTTCTAGTTTTTAGAGTTGTAATTTTCTGTTATTTCTTAGCACATGTTAACAGGGGTAATTTGGAATGATTGAACTTGTAATGGAGCCCTAAGAAATCCTATTTAATAAAAAATTTGTTACATCACATTTTAATTTGATTTACTTAGTCATTGGGCGAATTATATCCTCGTATAACAATTTTGATTTGCTTGTACTCATCTCCTATAGCACTCCCGTAACATGTACAAAATTGACCATATTTGCTCCAAAATCTTGGTTTTTGTCTTTTAGGCTTAGATCACAAACCCTAGGTTTTAAATACATGATTGAAGAATAATAAACACCAATTAGGACATGCCCTTTTACAAAGTAGATTAGTCATATTTATTTGAATTCACCCTCCTAGGATTTCAATTACATATTGTTGTTCTTGCCTAGGATTAATTTATTTTCGAAGTAACATTTCCATTTACACAATTATTTTAGGTTTTTATTTCATGAAATTCACTCCATTACATCAGACCAACAAAATAAGGACACATTGTATGCTTCACGTATACTGCCAACACCTCTTAAGTTATACGAACCATGGGTCGATAATTTAAGTTGGTAGCCTTGGGAGTTGCAACATTCTTGTTTCAATACTGGGGCTCATCAACTTTCATGAAACCTTGGTGAAGATTACAACTGCAATTTTACCAGTATCATGAACTACTATGCCCCTTACTTGAGATAATGCATGTTTGAGAATGACACACTAATTTAAAAGAAAAATTCAAAATAGAAAATAAAATATATTTATAATTCTTTTTAATTTATTGATGTTTTCTTATTAGAAATCTAAGATGACTCAAGATGTTCCAAATCCATAATCTGTTTCTCCCAACATTAAATGTATAATGATACATTTACTCTCTAGTGGAAAGTTAAACGACATTATTTTACAAGTTTCGACTATGGATTTAGAACCAGGATGGAACATATATTTAGATGTAAATTTCCTATTATTTCCATCTCTAGCCTATAGTGAGTCAATATTTCCAACTGATTAATCCACTTCATCACTATAGTATTTTATGCTATGTTGATTGGGACCCTTGATATATTAAACAATTCTCTCCATGACTTTTAAATTATTTTAAATGGTGTATTTTGCATGAATTAAAATATCACAATAAAAATGAATGAAATATTAGAGAAACTCTAATTTAGATAAATAAGGTTACCAAAAAGCTACTTCTAGATAATAGCATCAACTCTTAAATAATTACACTCTTTAATTTTCTTCACTCCCCACTGCTAAGGTGTGGCACAATTTTAGTGATCCATTTTGAACCTCCATAGCACATTCAATACATATTTAGGTGATAAAAAAATATGCCATCACCTATATATGTAAGATTTAGATTCCTAAAAGACATGCAAGTGAAGAAGGTTAGTAATCTCAAACTATTTTCTATTTATTTTTCAAATCCAAAATTAAATTGATGTAATTTCTAATGATTACCAAATCTACAATATATAATGCATAATGCAACAATTTAGGTTCACCGCTTATAGGTGAAGTATACATATTGTGTTTTTGATTCATATGCATGGGTTGATTTTTTGTGTTTTCCTTTGCAAATTTCATTAAATTTGTTATGTTCATAATATCCATTAGAAAATTTGTTATGACATGCTAATTGCTATACTGAATGGGTGGATTTATGTTTAAAACACCTATCTTAGGTTCTCAAATAGTGTCAAAATTAAAATGGTAAGGAATAAATTACTCCAACATGTCCAATGTAGTAACCTCTTAGATATTTACTTTTTTTGTGTAATGGAAATTCATCAACATCAAGAAAGAAAAAACTTTAAATATAATATAATATTATGCAAAAAATAAACCCTAAACAAAGTTGTTATGCATGTCCAAAGACACTTATATTAAATGTATTCAAAATTGTTCAACAATATATTCTTTCCAAAATTGTAGTACATCATAATGAACATATATAATGGCACCATGGGACCAAACTATAAAATAATGACACCTCATGCCCAAGACACATAATGGTCCCTTGAAAAAAATTAATACATGCTAGCCAAGATACATAAATTGAAAAATAACGAGGGAGATATGGGTGCAAGAGATGGTGCAACTACCTGCATACAAATATAAAAACCATAAAACCATATGTTGCATGTATGATGCCTACATACAACTATAAAATACCATATTAGTTTTAGGTGCAAGATATTATGTTATTGACTACACACAAATATCAAAAATCATATGAGTAGTGGCAGAGGCTAGATGGTGCAACAATAGAAATAAATAAAATGTAATGTAAGGAGTGGGGATGGTTATTTCGCATAGAAAACATATTTATTTTTCTCCTAAGGCATGGCATAATTTTAGTGATCCATTTTTGAACCTCCATAACAGATTCAATACATATTTAGGTGATAAAAAAATATACCATCACCTATATATATAAGATTTAGATTCCTAAAAGAAATGAAAGTGAAGAAGGTTAGTAATCTCAACATATTTTCTAATTATGTTTTCAAATCCAAACTTAAATGAATGTAATTTCTAATGATTACAAAATATACAATATATAATGCATAATGCAACACTTTAGGTTCACCATTTATAGGTGAAGTATATAGATTGTGCTTGGATTCATATGCATAGGTTGATTTTTGTGTTTTCCTTTGCCAATTTCATTAAATTTGTTATGATGCATGTAATCCATTAGAAATTTTTTTTATGACATACTAATTGCTATAGTGAATGTGTGGATTTATGTTTAGAACACATATATTAGGTTCTCAAATAGTGTCAAAATTAAAATGGTAATCAATAAATTCCTCCACAATGCATCAACCTCTTAGATATTTACTTTTGTTGTGTAATCGAAATTCATCAACATCAAACAAACACAACTTTAAATATAATATAATAGTATTCATAAAACCTAAACAAAGTTGTTATGAATGTACAAAGGCACTTATATTAAATGTATTCAAAATTGTTCAAGAATACATTCTTTCCAAAATTGCAGTACATCATAATGAACATATATAATGGTACCATGGGACCAAACTGTAAAATAATGACACCTCATGCCCAAGGAACATAACGGTCCCTCGTACCAAAATTAATACATGCTAGCCAAGATACATAAATTGAACAACAACTAGTGAGATATGGGTGAAAGATACAGTGCAACTACCTGGATACAAATATAAAAACCATAAAACCATATGTTGCATGTATGATGCCTACATACAACTATATAATACGATATTAGTTTTAGGTGCAAGATATTTTGCTATTGACTACATGCAAATATAAAAAATCATACAAGTAGTGGAAAATCTAGATGGTGCAACAATAGAAAGAAATAAAATATAATGTAAGGAGTGGGGATGGTGATTTTTCATAGAAAATAAATTTATTTTTGTCTAGGAAATACATTGCATTGTATCCATTAAAGGTAGCAAGAATATCTTAACCATTGTTTGATGCACGCATTAGACTCAGATCGTAAAGATTAGATACAAATGTGTTAAAACATACTCATATATGAAATAATAACATATTGAAGTAGAGATATACTTAAATTAGTACAATTAAATGTGATTTCAAGATTTGAAAGCAATATTGAAATATCTAGAAGCGAGTAGATCAAATTTTAATTTACAAGTAAATTTCTTACAAGTAAATTCCATATTTCTCACTCGTTTTTGGATAATGCTAGGGATGTATCTAGAGAAGAATCACACTCATTTTTAGTAAATACTATGGATTTAGTTTTTGATCCATGTGATGGGAGTAATATGTATATCAATATATCACAAGAAAAAAAAAAAAAATATGGTAGGGAACTTAATCATTCCATTGACTCCATAAAACATCTCCCAAGCATTAGATCTTCCACTGAAAAGAGAAAAATATCATAAAGGTCTACACTTCAAGGAGAAAGCATGGACTTTCTTATTACAGAAGAACAATAAGGAATGCTTTGATAGAACTAAAGGCATACATAGGGAATGAGGGTAAGCCTTACCATTTTACCTAATACCCTCATTCCCTACAATAATTTACCTTTTAGAAACAATAAAATCAAGCTTCTTTAATCTCTATCTCACTGCAACAATAAATCACTATTTTTTTTCAAAACATTACTCTTTGTTAATGAAAAACAAAAACAAACATTCTGTTGACTCTCTGTTCTGTTCTCTTTCACCAAAACTCTACTCTGTCCATATAAATGAAATGTTCTCCTTATGAATATCACTATTTATAGAAAAGAAATTGAAAATCGAAACTCTATTTTGATTTTGAAAAAATTTTATATATAAAAAAAATCATATCATGACTTCTCTTTTCGATTATTGTTTTTTTTCTATGGTTAACAAATTCATTTATATGTAAAACTAAAGTCATTTTGGAGTTCACTATTTGTGTAATCAAATTATAACCAATTCATTGTGTATTCAATACTTTGTTTCATCAACCAACTCAGTGAATACATGTGTTTATGCAATCAAAATACAACTTATCACTCTGTTTCGTCAGTCAACTTGGCAAAAACATGTGTTTATGCAATAAAACTAGAACTAACACTTTGTTTAATCAACCAAATTCGGAGATTTTATGAGTAAAAATGGATGATCTGAATCGATTTCCCTGCGTGCAATGGAATGTCGTAATTCCCTCTGTGTCATGGCTCACTCAACAGACATTTCATAGTGCTTTCTGCTGTTAAATTTTGTTCGAAAAACTTATGTCTTTACTCATGGCAAAGTCTTAATGTATGACAGCAATGAAAAATCATAAAAAATGGTTGATGCACTATCTTATATATTGGAGTCAAACTCATGTTTGCATTTAAAAATCCCAAGATTTCCTCATCAAAACATCTGTTTCATTTACTGAAAGAAATCAATTTTTGCTCTTACCTCCTTACTCACAAGATCTTCCTCAGTTAATTCTCCTTTCCCTTACACGATTTCTATTTTTCTTATCCCTCATCTACTCCACTTATTCTTCTTATCTCTTAGATTCTGCACTACTATATATCTTGCTTTCCTTCTCTCGGTTTGATTTTCTCTGTTTCTGCGTTTTCTCTGTCAAACCATTCTCCTCTGGCTCTCGAATGTGTGCTAGTATCTTATACAACACTCGTCATTCTCCCTGAGCCTGTAAATGGCTATGATGGTGGAGAGAAAGTGATTTTTATAGAGGTCTTTGTGTAAAACTGGCGGAGGTGCAGTGTAAAAATTCTGGTTGAATGCAAAAACACATGGTGTTGTTTTCAGTTGAAACGTTTATTGATCTGTTTTCAAGTTTTGGTTGATCATTCCCACATGCTTCAACCTCTGATTGCTCCCCTTTGTGGTTGTCCTGTGTACCTAACCACGGTGCTTACCTTCATGTCTCGACTTTTCATTACCTTAACCTTTTACTATTGTTTACTCATATTACCATATATTCAGCTTGCCATACATTTTATTTCCACCGGCTCATATTATTATTCCATTTCATACTTTATTCACGTTGCATTGTGATTTGATTGCCGCACCCTTGAAATTCATTATAGTTCTATTGCATGGCCTTATGCCCTTTAAACTTCATCATACCTCCACTTCATATCCATTCCCCATGTCTTATGCCTCTAAAACATTTTCATAATATTTTCTTTTATTGCATTATGGCATCACATTATTTGTTTCATTGTGTTATGATAACCTTACACTTAATAGCATCATATTTGTTATATGCGCTTTTGATTACAACTTGTTAGGTTCCTATACCAATAGGTTTCATCTTTCATGATTGACAGTGGAAGGGCTAAATATGTTCATCATTGCAAGCTGCAAAGGTTCCATATTTTGTGTACATACTGGGAGAATAAAAAAATGAAAAGAGGGTATGCCTTAAAAGAATAATCAAAAGGCAAGAAAATCAAATGGTCAAAAGAATAATGAAAATGAAGAAAGTGGCCAGTCAAAATCCCACTACTATCTTTTGGCAGTATCACAGTCTACAAATACTGCTGCTAATCATACTTGATGGATGGCCCAACAGTCTAAACTGGACCATGCCATGTTTAAATTGCTTGTTGCAGAATAGAGAATGGTTCCTATCCAAACAGCTCAAGCTTGGCAGATGACTAGTTAGGTAGAGAAATGAAGGAGCACAACTGCTTAATCTGGGTCCTTAGAAGAAATAAGGGTAGATTTAGATAGGAGGGCAGTCAAAAGAAAAAGAGAACAATCAGGGTCTGCTAATTCAAGTGCATCCACTTCAAGTGAAGAAAAAATGTTAGGATTACTAGGTTGGGTAAGTAGTGTAAGGTTGCAGAAGTGAAGGGCCATCACCAGTTGGCTTACCAAGAGCAAGACTCATTCCATTCAGGGTATTGGCACCATGGCAGAGGTTTGAGGACACAACAAAGGAAGCATGTCTAATTTCCCCCTTGTCCCCAAACATCATTTATTAACATCCCCCAAGGACCTTGGGATCTGCTCAAGTGTCCTGTTCCACTTCACTCCGTGACAAGGTACCACTACAAACTATGAATCTCAGTCAAGGGAAAGAAGCCACATTTTTGTGTAAAAATATTTAATCTCACTTCCCTCATCTTCCATTCCTATGTTTTACCTCTTAAAACTTAGCATTTTCCCCTACACACTCACCTCAAAATGTCATATTAACAACTAATGTATTATCTAGCTCCCTAAGCATTCCCCTTCTCTAAATTCTACAAAGATCTATGTAAAAATCCCAAAAGGTCTATGTAAATACCCTCCGCCCAACAATATAGCTATATAGTCATGATTTGGGGAATATTAACCCATCAGGGGTTAATATTAACCCTCTACCACCCTAAACTATGGGTTTTTATTAAAAAACTTTTTTTAAAAAGCAAAAAACCATAAACCCTGCCCTCATTAACCCTTCCTACCCCTCTTCCGCGCCAAAGGTTTGTGTTTGTAATGTTTTTAATTAAAACATTTATAAACTAACCCGCTACCCTAAGTTAAAACCCACCCCCGCGCACAATATATTTAAATCAATTATTTTAATTGGCGGGTCCCCCTGTCTTAACACACCAACATCACATCTCCCCCGCCAACCGCCCGATGCACAGTAATAAAGATGCAACGGTGGGCGGTCGATTTCGCAGGAAAGTTGCCCGATGTTTTGCATCCAGGGGATTGGCAGTTTTACCGCCGTACCCCGCCGTACCCCCGCCACACGTCAACCTCCCGCATTGTTCGGAGCCCCCCCCTCTTCTTACCACTTACCGCTCAGGGGTGCTCTGAGCAAACCGCTTACCACCCATCCCCTCCTGCTGACGTCACACCCACGTTAGCGTGACGTCAGCACCCTTGCCCGCCACCACTACTCCACATCGTCTCCACGTCGTCCATCCACCCACATGCCCTGCCACCGTGTCACTGCCACGTGGCCACTCACGTTAGCCGCCACGTCACCCTATCGTACCCAGACCCACCGATGACGTCATGTTGAAGTCATCGCCGAAAAGGCGCCAAAAGGCCAAAATTGCATAAAAAGTCGGGAAATGACCGTTTTATGTCATTTTAACTTGTCGTTTTCGGAGCATTGTGCATGCGAAGGACGTTGTTTTACGGCCAAAATCAAGAATTTGCTCACCCAAGCCACTGTCGCCCTCAAAGTCGACTAAAATACCTGCAATTGTTCCAGCTTGACACCTCCTGCACTAAAAAATCCAGGTATTTTCCGCAGGCGACCTACTTCACCCATATTTCTCCCATTTTTCTCCTAATTTACTATAAAAAGCTCTGCAAAAGCTCCTCACAGTCAAATTATACACTGAAACTACCCAAAAACCTGGTAAAATCCCTACACACCAAAGCTCTGCAAAAGACCCGTGCCCTTCTGCGAAATTCACCGTGAAAAACTAATTGAAGAAGCCGAGCTACCGGCTAAAACCCATACAACTGCACACTGATCCCTGTTATCAAAATTCCCTTTGAAAAACCAGCTAATTAGCTCAAAACACTCTGGTTTCTTCCAACAGAGTGCCCCACAGTCCATCAACCCTGTAAAAAAAAAAGTTTCCTCATACTCTCGGAACTGCTCACTCTTAAAACACAATTCAGTGGGCAGTCCTCAGCCTCTGCACTAAATCCTAAGCTCAAGTAAACATACAGTAAATTTCAAACATGGCCACTCCATCTGCTCTAGATGTTGCTCCTGTCAACCCACCCAGTAAGGAGCTTGAAGCTATGCCACTTGTGGACAGTGATTTCGTCATTGGAGATTTTGTGGCAGAGAGGAACCACTTACAGACCTTCTGCCAGCTAAGGAACAGTCACTTGGACAACAGTGACATGTATGGCATCTGGGAGTCTAATTTGCCTACCTACTTCTTGCCATCTATAAATGTTTTTCCTGAAGTCATTCACCTCTGTGCAGAAAATTATGACCAGAAACTCAGAGGTGTTAAGTCTCCATCTGGGAGCATCCTCTTTTACATAACTCCTGATTCCATCAATCAGATGCTAAATTACAAGTGAACCCAGCTGCTCTATCCCTTTTCCATAAAGTATTTGCTGGATGAGGGCTCCAAGCTCTCTAGCATTGAGATTGCTGCAGTTGCCAAAACTTTCATGAGAGCAGACTGCCAGCCTTCTGGGCCACCTCCTTTCCTATATGCAAATTTCAATGAGGTAGGCAAGCTGCTTGTGGACATGATATCCTCTATCCTGGGGTTCTCCATAAATGAGCATGTTGATGAAACTTTTTTGGTCTTGCTATCTGCATACAACCTTGGGAGGCCCCCTGCTATAAAATACAATTATGCCAAGTTTATTCCCAACAAGATACATGACCAACTGGTGAGGATGGACAGGGAAGCAATATTCAAATATTCATCATACATCTATCACGTCTTCTTGTACTATCCAACAGATTGCTTCTAGTGCCCCATCAAGAAACTGGATTCACAGGGTGAGAGGAGGTCTGTCATCTTCTGGTCTTCAGTTTTCCATCAAGTCCAGAACTCTCCCTACTCCTACTGTGAATTTATTGAACAATTTGTCTATCCAGTCACATGCCTCTTGAAGAGGACTCCTCCTGCCAGATTGTCCAAAGATATGCAGAAAATATTACAGTTGTCCAAGAATTATAAAATAGGTGATTGGTATTTATACCAAAATCACACAGTCATCAGGATCTATGGCTGTGAGCTATGTCCTTACAGGCTCCCAAGATATGTGCCTATGAGATTGTTTGCCTTGGAATACTATAGGAAACTCATCAATTCTGACCTTACACACTTCCATAGTGCCAAGAAGAAAGCCAATCTCAAATTCAGAGACCACCTAGGCCCATTCATCATGAACAAGAAAGATGGTTGGCAAGAAGCTGATCATATATTGGGGCAATAGCTTAAACTCAAAAGGAGCTTTTGGTGGGTCCCTTATGACCTTGAAGGCTTTATCAATGCTAGGAGAGTCAAGTATAGGCTGCTAGCCTATAAACATTCTCCATATCCACAAATAGAACACTTTGCCAACCAAGATGAATGGGTGCCTAATACATTGGTAGAGGAATTTACTCAGGAGGAGACAATGGAGCAAACTGTGAAAGATTTAGAGAAAACTCTTGACTTGGATTCTTGTCAGCAAGTCATATTCAAGCAACCAGTCTAAGTGGGAGAAGGCACATCCACTACTGCAGCTACATAGACCACCCAACAGGCATCTACTACAACAACAACTACAGCAAAAGGAAAAGAGGTAATGGATGAATAGCAAGAGACAAAGGCAGGGCAGCCCAGCACTTCAAAGGACCAAAGTCAAGGGCAAGTCCCTTTACACCAAGCTGATCCACCCCAAATCCCAGTTTTGCAAACACCTCTCAATGAAGAGAGAGGCAAAAAACGAGATAGAGAGGAGGCCACACCTCCAAGTGGGTCAACACAGCAATCGGAGGCCAAGAGGCCAAGAATTGACCCTGAAACCGAGGAAGAAGACATAAGTGAAGAAAGCGCAGAAAGCCAAAGCAGAGAAAGACAATCCAGCCATCAGACTGCCACTAGTTCATTTCAGTAGGAACAGGCCATGCAGCAAGGCACAAAGGTATCCTCCTCAAGGTAGCAGGGCAAGCAACCAACTGGAGTGAAAGGGTCATTCATGGAAATCAAGGCCCAGAATGAACTCTTAAGAGTTCAACTATATGATCAATTCTTGAACACCACACCCTCCAAGCAGTAGAGATTGATGGCAACATATGACATCTAGGAGGATAAGATGATTTTTACTCATCTTAAGCCTAAAATCCCAAAGCCTAGATCATCTACAAACTACACCAAAACAAGTTTAGAGGTCCTCTCCAAGGACATACGCCCCATGGATCAGATAGAGCTGCACAAACAGACTGGGGAAATGGTGTATGCCACACTTGCAGACAGGGCTATCCTAGCCCATCAGTTAAAAGAATCACTGAGGAATACCAATACACAGATTGATTTGGAAAGGATGTCTTCCACTGCTAAGGACAACAAAATAAAAATGTTGGAAGACATAATCGTTGATCTAGGACATGATCCTAAAGATCCAAAGGGTATTAAGGCCCTTATGAAGAAAAAAGAGGATGACATTGCTACACTGAGAAAGTAGGCAAAATTGCCTCCAACCATTCACCCTCAAACTGCAGAACTTGTACAAGAGAAGCAAGTTGATGAGGCCATGGATCTGCTTCTGATGATGAATCAAAGAATATTGCAAATGGAAGCAGAATTGGAAAAGGCATTGCAAGACAAGCAAGGGGAGTCAACCTCCCAGCCCCCTCAAAATTCTACAACTCTTGACCCTACCCCTCCTACACAAGCAGCAACAGCCCCTCCTACCATTCCAGCACCAACAACAGCCACATCAGCAACAGTAGCAACAGCAACAGCAGAATCTAGCATGAGTATGGAGGACTTGATGAAAGCTGTCAAGGAACTTGAGGTTCAGGTGACAGAAATCAATGAAGCTAAAGATAGACTGGCCAAGCTAGAGGCCAGCTATGACAAGTCCAAGATGACAGTGGTAGAGAAGCAGAGAGAGATAAAGGCCTTGGAGGCCAAAGTAAAAGCTTTGGAAAAAGAATTGCTTCTAGGCAAGACCTTGGCAGAAATCAAGAAGATAATCTGGGCCAAAATTGGCCAATCAATCCATGACCAATGGAGGTCAATCCAGGCAAGACATGAGTAGATTGAACTAATAGGCATAGCTCATGTTGAAATACAAAAGGCCAGAACAGCACTAGCGATCATGCTTGAGCAGGCCAATAAAATGATACATTTCCTCAATACCCACACTAGGGAGGAATTGGCAGCACTAGAAATAAACAGCAGAACAAACACTATCCTGACAACCAAGAAAGTGCTGACTTTGAGAAATTTCACTCAAACTCTAGAAAGGAAATGTCAGGATATGAAGGCAGAAATTGATGAATTCAGGGCAAAGATGAATGTATTGCAGGATAAAGGACTGCCAAGCCTAGTGACTGGCAGAGGACAACTGCTATCATATGATCAATATATCACAAGGATCAACAATTATGTTGAGAATCAAATCACAGCATTCAGCAGCTCCACAGAAGAAGCATGGCCTCCCTCTGGGTAGTGTATGTGTGACAAATTATAAAATTTATTTTTTATTGAGCATGAGATAAATCATCTATTTGAAGTGCCTCCAACTTTCTACAGATATACAGAAGCAGATGAAACACTGGTAAAAATAAGGAGACATCAGCTACCTCCAGCTGATTGGTGGCAGGGAATGCTAGAAGTTTTGCCCAGGTGATCCCACTATATTATTCCTTTTTGTGAAAATTCAGATCTCAATCACAGTACATGTCAGCAGATAATCCAGCACGTAGATATCACAGGAAGCATTCGTACAGTGACTCACCAAAGCACTCAGACAACATGCTCAACTAACACAGAATTAAAGGCACAGCTACAGCCAACTTTCCTGAGCCAAAAAGTCAAAAGTTGTCTGATAGAAAGATAGCTGCCATCTCAACATTAATTGTTGTAGTTATATCTTTCATTTACTCTTTGTAAGAGAGTTGGTGGTGCAATTTATTGCACAATAACTCACTATTTAGATATTTTATCTTATTTTTGTATATATATCCCCTCAAAGAACGTATTGAAGGTCGGTTGTAGTGAAACTCTTTCAGAAGAGTTGTATTGTATATCTGAGACATTTGTGCTAATACAAATTGCTGGTGGAGTTCTTGGTTCCTATACTGTCTGAAGGTGGAAATGAATGGCTCTGTTATGTTGCAGAATTCCTGTGTCATTTGCTGGAACAATAAGTTATTCTGAACTGTGTTCTTGTCTTTCTATGTATGCAATAATTTGTATATGTTCATGATCATAGTAAATAGAGAAAAATAATAGCTTAGTATTTGTTTGAATACACCCTATGCTCAATCTCTATTTCTAAATATGTTTTCTTCCTGATTAGCCATGGATATGAATTCTTAATTGCTCATGTCTAAACTAATTCTCTTACTGTGAATATTGTTTAAGAATTCTTAACTGTGCTTAAACAATGCTCTCATTTCTCCTCTGGTTAGCATAGTGGAAGATTCTCAATTGCCTTTCACTCACTAATTCCATAACTTCATTACATAATCTCAAAAAATTGTTCCACATATGCCTATCTGGCTTTGCAGCAATATTCTGTCTTCAGAGACATACTTCAGCAGCACACTGCCCTGAACTCCATTGCCCAATGGCCCAAACTGTTTTGTAATTTGTACCTCAGCTCTGTTTGAATTCAACAACCAACCAAATTCAAAACAAAACCAACACACCATAACTAGCCTAAAATCACCCATCAACAAAGCTAAATCATAAAGAGAGATCCCTCTCTGGTTGCAGGTAGGCTAGGACCTGTAACTAAAAGATTGGTTAGTGGTTACCTCGGCCGTATTCCCTTTAGGAAGCAGGGAACAGCCTGAGTGATAACACAACTTATCAAAATGAATTATTTTGATTTCCTTTGACTTGTATTATTTCATAATGCCCACATTTCAATATATGTAATTTACTTTTAAAATGACCACGTTAAGTTCATATTTAAAATTAAATTTATGACACTAACTTGTGTATGGTTTTGTAGGTCTAGGGATTGACTATTGGACCCTATATTTTAATCCATTTTCTTTTAAAAATAAAAATACTTAGGGTAAATATGATGTGTATATGGAATATGAAATGAATATGTGGTATTTGGAGTATGTTTATGCAATTAAATGGGTAGACTAATGGTTATGGAAATGAATATATATGAATAGGATAATAGGAATATAATGAGAAGAATAATGAAGGTAGTGAAATGTAGGTAAAATATGCATGTCACGTACTAAGTTAATCTTAAGAATCTCTAAAAAAAAATAAAAAATTTTGAAATTTCAAGAGAAATTTTTTTTTTACTCACTGTACTTTACTTCGTGATAGTATTTGATGATGTCTTCTAGTCAAATAATAGGTGAAAATGTCTTTAATGGATCATCTAGGATAAATTGAAGTGTAGAATTTATTTCTGCTTCATGTTCTTGCATTCATCGTTGATTCAAGATCATTGATTGTTGATGCTGTTTAGGTCCCTTATGAAATTCATACTTGATGATTCAGGTCCCTTCTGCCATGTATATTTTTTATGTCGTATTTTTCATATAATACATACTTCTTCTAACATTTCAGGTCCCTTATGCACAATGTTTCCACTAATGTTTCAGGTCCCTTTTGCAATACAACTCAAGTTCCTTCTTTAATTCAGCTACTCAAACTAAGTTTCTTTTACAACTTCCACCTTCCTTATCTGAAGACTTGTCCTCAAGTTTTGTATTGTTTTGGAGGGCGCATTATACAAAATCAAACTATCGTCAGAGTTAAACAAAATTCATGATTTCATGCAGGTCAAACTAGTTGGTTTTCCTTCATGAATTCATGTTTGTTTTGGACCAGTTGCCTGGTTTTCACAAGAAAACATTTATTATAATTTTTTATATTTTTTCCTAATTTTTATTTCATTTTTTATTTTTTTATTTATTTCTTCTTTTATATTCTTTTTATTCTTCTTATGGAATAATGGAAGGCATATTTCTCTATTGTTCCATTACTTCCAGATCAGTATCCTTTGACATTTGTTTCATAAAATATTCATTATTAATAGGCTTATTGTAAACTTTATGCCTATGTCCATTAACTAAATAATGAAGTAGATTCTTGATCAATTGTTTTTATCTTAACAACTCCATTATCAAAGATCTATTTTATCTCATATGGCCCCAGCCAATGAGTTGTAAACATTGCCTTGAAATCTTTGAATTTGGAGGCAAACAATAATGCCCAGTCTCCTTTATTAGATGTTTTGTTCTTAATAAATCGATCATGCCATTTAATCCTTTGGTGTTGCACAAGAGTTTTGAGCCCCACTGCTTGTTGTCTCGGCTCATCCTATTGATTCAATTCCATTAGTCGTTGTTGTTGTGCTTCAGATAATTCTAGTCATAACTCTGTTGCTAACTTGAGTGTGTGTTGTTGGCTTGTTGTGGCCTGACCCAGGTTCAGATTTTATTAGCCAAACAAATCCCTATACTACTGGCCCTTTCGACAACAGTCCACAGAGTGTGAACTGAGGTCTCACACGAAGCAGTATGGGGGGATGCTGGAACTAGGTTTCCGTACCCTTGAGATGTCTAAGCGGTTGATTTAATTCAACTGTGAATACCTTTGCGTAGGTTACTTTTCTCACCTTCCTGATCTACGGGGCCTTTGTACCATGTTAGATTCGTCTTCGGGCAACCCTAACCAGGGGATGAGGGGCTTTCGCACTACTGGAGCAATGATCTATACTCTTTTCCCAGGTCACACTGTGCGTCTTACTTATCTTCTTATAACATTTAGTTATCTTCGCATAAACAGATACCTTATATTATATTCACTTACCCAACACATTTATATAAGTTTGTGCAGTAAATAAACTACAAAGTTTCAATTCGTACCCCATATACTTCAATTCATAAAACAGGAAAATATATACATAAATATGGTAAAACATCTATTTATTAATCCTTCCAATGGTTACAGACTCAAACTGACCTACACACTCAGCTATAGGGGTCCGCGCACTAAGCTGCGGACTACTAGGCCTCTGTGCACTTAGATGCAGAGGCTTCTCCTGCTCTACGACCCAAAGACATGACTCTACACTTTGATGGCTTGATTTGTTCTATCCTTTTTTCTTCTTTCCCTTTTACACTTAGAGCCTCACTCTATTTATACAATCCCATGGTCTGCGGACCATGGGTAGATCTCTCAAACCGACATTACATTACAAAAAGGAGGGTGGATAACCCTATGACTCTATTACCTCTTCGTGCTCCGTGCCCACAAATTGCAGAGTCTTTACAATGAACTTAATCCAAAATTGGGCTTTAAGCCCCAAAAATTGCCTTTGGGGGATCCCACACCCAACAAGTCCCCAACACAAACATCATGACTCGCCCTCGAGTCACTTTGTCAGTGCGGAGATCTTCGCGTGGAGACCTCCCAACTCTGCTCGGCTACTGCAAGGTTGACAACACACTAAGTGGCTACCTGTTGTATCTCTTGTACACATTGTTTTGAGACCGCGGTGTTAGAAATGCTCCCCTGTACCTGTTCTTGCATCCCCTGCATCTCCTTCTAGTCCCGCGCCTTCTTTTAGCTACATGGAGCACAAAGAATGTGCTTCTATCGGCTAGTCAGATAGTTGGCCCCCCCATGTATGGCTTCAATTGTCTGCCATCCACTTTGCCTAGGAAAGTTTCTCCATTGAGCTTTACCAACTATATCATGCTTCCTTTCATGACCTCCTTAACAACATACGGTCCCAGTCAATACATTATGAATTTTCCCGAGAAATTGTCAAACTTACTCTCATAGAGTAACACTCGATCATTTACCTTGAACATGAAAAACATAATATGGCGATTGTGCTAGGCCTTTTCATGCTACTTTTTGTACCTACTAATGGAATCTAGCCAAAAAATGTTCCTCTTCGAGTTCCTCCAACTGTGTGAGCCTCTCCTCCAAGGTTGCGTGGTCTGTCATCCCTGTGAGCACTATTATGCACAGACTAGGCATAATATACTCCATTGGCATTATGGCTTCCATGCCATTGACCAATCAGAAAGGTGTCTATCCCATTAGTTTCTTGTAGGTTGTCCTATAAGCCCATAATATTGCAGGTGCACATAGGTCCCAATAACTTCGCTGTGCATTGCATACTTTGGTCAGCACAGTCTCCAGTATTTTGGTAAATGCTCCTATTGTCCCATTGGATTATGGGTGATATGGTGTGTTTTTCTGATGATACACCCGAAACTCTTCTATTAGTGTGTTGATTGTTTCGTTCAGGAAATGTGTATCGCAATCGCTCATCAATATCTCCAGACATGCAAATTGTGTCAATACGTGTTCAAACAAAAAGTTCGCGGTCGTAGCAGTCATGTAATCTTTTACCAGCTGCGCTTCTGCCCAATGAGTTAGGTACTCCATTGCAGTGATAATGTATCTCATGCCTGTCTTACCCTGAGGTTTGATAGGTCCTACAAAGTCGACTTCCATACTAATGTTTACCTACTTTGTATTTACCAGCGGGATTATGTTAGGGTCTTCAATCAGTGGTCCTTGAACCTCACGATGGCCTTCAATTTCTGGAATGTTAACTTTTCACAGATCCTCGACATCTTCTTTAGTATTTACATTATAACACTCCAGCGCACAACTCATCTAAGTATCCCACTCAGGTTGAATCAATTCTATTGGCTTCTGGGGTATTTTAAAGGTAACTGCTTTTACTACATGTAGCATGTCATCAACAGTGTCCGACTAATGATCCTGAAATGTGAAGGTTAATAGGAACCCTTCGCACAAGATATCCCATTCACTCATCCCATAGCATAGGTCTGTATCTATATACCAATTCATGGGTATAACCTATAGTGTATGACATAAAAGGTGCACCCACTCAAGTTGTGGCTCTTCCCTATAGACCTTTGTCCACTTGGCAAGGTGTGCTCGTGGGTCATCTTGTTCGTCATACTTGTCTTTTAGATGCATCTGAGGCTTCCCAAAACATATGCACAAGATTATCCTACATTCACGCTAGTACTCAAAGCTTCCTTGGTGTGTACCCCACCACCTCATGGGTGTAGGACACAGTACCCATTTCAAAGCCTCAAAAATTTGTTGTTCTGACACTTCTCTTTAAAATTTCTTCAGGAAAGCATCTACCTCACTTAACCCATCATAAGTAAGCAGAGCCCTTACGTCCGTTGATATGTAGCACAATAATCTTGTCATCATATTATAGCTCAGCGTAGTCACCTCGTGAAACTGGTTCTACCATCACTCTATTTCGTCATCATAATCCTATGTATAGGAGCTTTTGTGCTCCCATCAGATTCATCCATCTGTGGTGGGTTTACCGAGTCTTTCTCTCACGTGGTTATCTTGTAGATGAAGTCCAAATCATCGTCGCTTTCATAGTCGCTCACTCGCTCCATGTAGCGCGATCCTTCTGCAAGGTCCAAAGGTACAACTACACACAAAGACTTTTTCTCAAAAATCATGTTACGCTTCTTCATATTTATCACCCCGTTCATGTTAGTGGCTAAATCTATTCCTAATAGTGCAGGGTAGGGATTGTTTTCATCCACAATCTCTATCACTTCAAAGTCTGCTAGCACGCTTGCTCCTTCAATATCCATGGTGATTCCTTACAATCTCCCCACATGTATGATCTTTTGCTAGTCCACCATTCGCATCTCTATAGGAGAGCATTATAGCGTAGGCGTTGCCATGCACTCCCATGTTTGCTTCAATAGAAAGTTCACATCTGATCCAAGATCCATAATCACTTGTTCCATCTCATATTCTCCAATCTGCGTGGTCAATCTCATTTATCTTCCCATGCTCATTGCATTCTTTCCAATATTCTTGACTACTCGTAGTTCTCCTGGTCTAGTCCCGACACATCTATTTATGAGTTCCTGCAATCCTTTTACAACCTTGCCGTTGTGCAATAGCTTCATGGACATTTCTAGGAATGTTGTGAGCATCAATGGGTCCATTTCTGGCTCTGGTTTATCTTTTCTTCTTCAAGTGGAGGCATCAATGAAGCTCTTCCTAGCTTCCATGAAGGTTTCCTTCGTGCACTCCAAATCAAACTTTTGTTCTTTTGTCAAAGCCTTGCAAACCCAAGTACTATATTCAAGTTTCTTTCTTTTATCATCTCCTATCATAATTCTACTTCAGAGCATAATGTTCATTTTAGTGTCTTCCTCGCGTGGCTCAGACCTCATCATTTCTAGGTTCTGAGTTGGGGGAGGTTGGAGCGCTCCCTTGTCACACAACCTCGCTATCAGTGTGGGACAATCCCTCGTCTCATGATCAAGGTACAATACAAACATGATGGATGCACTGGATTCATACAGTGATGGGCATAATGTCCTGGCCCCTCAAAATTGTAAGATATTAGCTATCCATGACCTCGTCTAGGTCCTCCTCCACCTCGGCCTCGCTCGCGCCCCTAAAATTGCCACTCCTGCATTCTGGTCAAAGGTCCATGTTTCAGCCTGAACTCTATAGGTGGGAGTCCTATCCATCATCAATTCATAGCTCCTACAAGTGTGCTCATCATGTCCTATTGATCTACAGAAATTATAGAACAACTTTTGTGAATTCTACATGTACTTCTGCAACAAATGGCAGTTGTTCATAGCATGCTTTCCTCGTATTTGACAAATTGCACACCACAAAGCAGGAATCGCGCTAGGTCCTTCTTAGGCCTCTGGTCTTAATGACATTGATCCTCCTCCCACGAGGTAAATTTCGAACACTAGGCAGTGGTCCTTTTATGACCCTAACCCTTACATTTAACACACCATACCTCTTCGCCCACTTCTAGGTGAGCTGTCTTGTCCTGTTTCAGACTCTGCATCTCAAGGCACAAGCTTTCAAACTCTGCGTGGATCTATTGAACTCCCTGGTTAGGATCTTGTATCAGGGTTCCATGCAGCCTCATCGCGATCTCCAAGGACCCTTCCTGAGTTGTTAACCTTTGTTGGGATAATGCATTCCTTAAATGCGGGGTTAACGATGCTACAAACCATTAGCAGTGTTGTCCATCTATCAAGGTCATATTAGCTTCACGAATTGTGCACTTCAATCTTTGATCTAATTCCTAGAGGGTCTCACCTAGTAGCATCGTGATCTCCTTAAACATAATGATGGATTATGCCTCTGACTTCTACCTGCTAAATTATATGTTCAATGGAATTTGGATATCCGTGATCCCCACATTTGGATTGTCATTGGAATGCTTAATATACCAGGTCATCATGTGATCCAACAGACTGCTGACCAATGTCACTTTCTTTATATTGTCATTTGTAACTCCATGCGTTTCTCATACATCTTTAGTCACGAACCAAAACTAATCCGGATCTTCATTTCCTACTCGCTTGAACACTAACAACTTTATTGCGCTTGCCATATTGACTCACAGTGGTGGCAGAGGTAGTATGGGCGAAGATGGGTGTGAAGGCGATGAAACTGGTGGTGATGTGGGTGGAGGTGGTATGTGCAAAATTCTTTGCCTTATCAAATTGATTGCACTTCTTGGTGAAACCTTCACAAGATCTTCCTCATTCCTCGTGGAGGTGAAATCAAGGGGTCAATTTCTAGTTCTGTACCACCTTCGTTTATTTAAATTTTCCCACTTAGTGTAGCTTCAAACATCAATGTATTTGCATAATCCACATTTCAGACAATAGCATTTTAATCCAAGTGTTTATAGACTTAATGTACTTACCTTGCGGTCCTTTAAGGAAGCGTCACTATGCCTTAGTATAGTTGACTAAAGTATCTATCGCAAACTTAGTAACGAATCCTCCTATAATTTGATTGAGCCAGTGATCAACAAAATACACAATCTTATCCTCCAATGCTTCCAATTTGTGCACCAACTCTGGGGTACACACAATAGGACCATTAAGCTTTCACCTTCCTTGGCTATCTGCTAACTTCACGATCCACTTGTACAACTCAGTATAGAAAGATGTGAAGAACATTTCATGGATATTTGTATATAGGTAGCAGTTTAACCACTCTTCTTTTGATAATCACAGATTCCTGTTCTCTTGCGCCGTGAACTCGTGAATTCTCTTGTCCAACCAACCTTAAACTTATTTCTTAGTTGGATTCCAATGATACGACATCGGACATCTCTATGCAGATTCCGTTCCCAACAACGGAACCATTTGTTGGCTTGTTGGGGCCTAACCTAGGTTCGAAGTTTATTAGCCAAACATATCCACGTACTACTGGCCCTTTTTGGCAACAGTTTGTGGAGCGTGGACTGAGGTCTCACCTGAAGCAGTATGGGGGGATGCTGGAACCAGGTCTCCACACCCTTGAGATGTATGAGGGGTTGATTTAATCCAACTATGAATACCTTCATGCAGATTATTTTGCGCACCTTCCTCACTTGCGAGGCCTTTGTGCCATCTTAGATTCGTCTTCGTGCAACCCTAACGAGGGGATAAGGGGCTTTTGCACCACTGGAGCAATGATCTGTACTATTTCCCCAAGTCACACAGCGGGTCTTACTTATCTTCTTATAACAGTTAGTTATCTTCGCATAAACAGATACCTTATATTATATTCACTTACTCAGCACATTTATATAAGTTCACACAATAAATAAATAATAAAATTGAAATTCATACCCAATATACTTCAGTGCATAAAACAAGAGAAGATACACAAAATATGGTAATCCTTCCCTTTATTAATGCTTCCGACAGTTACAGACTCAACCTGCCTTGTGCACTCAGTTGCAGGGGTCCGCACACTCAACTGTGGACTACTAGGCCTCTGTGCACTTAGATATAGAGCCTTCTCCTAATCTACGACCCAAAGACACGACTCTACACTTCGATGGCTTGATTTTTTTTATCATTTTTTCTTCTGTCCCTTTTACACTTAGAGCCTCTCAAACTTGTAGATCTGTTAAACTGACATTACATTACAAAAATGAGGGTAGACAACCCTATGACTCTCTTACCACTTCGCACTCCACTCCCACAAATCGTGGGGTCTTTACAATGGACTTAGTCAAAACTTGGGCTTTAAGCATCAAAACTTGCCTTGGGGGGATCCCACGCCCAACATGTGTATTTGAAATTCTATAGGTAACAGGACTTCTTTTCCACACACTAAATGATATGGACTGAACCCAGTGATATCGTGTATGCCCATAGTGCATCTCTGAACTTCTCCGACTATTCCTTCCTATTCATTTGTACTGTGTTTGTCATGATATTTTCTAGGACTTTGTTTGTCAACTCCACTTGTCCGTTTGCTTGAGGATGGTACAATGTTGATTTTCTACGTTTGGTCTTGTACTTCTCTGTAAGATCACGAACATGCTTGGAAGTGAACTATGTGCCTTGGTTAGTTACAATCTATCTTAGTACTCCAAATGTGACAAATATTTCCTCAAAGAGGAACGTGACCACTGTGTTTTCTATTGCTCTTGCTACTACCTTTTCCTCAACCCACTTAGTTACATAATTAGTACACACAAAGATGTACTTATTTCCGTTTGATGGTGGGTTTATTGGTCCCACAAAATATAGAGTCCATTGTTCAAATGGCTCTATGAGTACTTGTGGCTTAAGTGGCATTTCATCTGATATTATTGGCCTTCCTATTCTTTGGAAACTGTCACACCTTCTGACATAGGCTTTGGAATATTTAAATATTGGTTGCCAATAGTAACCCAATTGTAGCACCATGTAGGTTGTCTGCTTGTCTGCAAAATGACCACCACATGGATCATCATGACATGCCTTCAAAATTTCTAATATTTCATTTTCTCTTACACATTTTCTTATTATCAAATTAGAGCTAGTATAAAAAAGATCACCACTGACCCAGCTATATCTAGAACTTTCTCTAATTATGTTTAATTTTGTTTCTTTGTGAACTGGGAAAGTAATTTTTCTAGAAGAAAAATAGTTTGCTATATCTGCAAGCCATGGTGTTTTGACCGTTATTGCAAACAAATGTTCATCTGGGAAATTATCACAAGGTGTATGAATCCTTAAAAGGAAATCAACTGCTTGATTATCTTTACCTGGTTGATCTTGAATTGTAATAATAAATTCCTACATTAACAATATCCATCTTGTAATACTATCATTTGTCATTTCTTTATTCATTAAATAATTTATTGTTGAATGGTATGTGTGAATGAACACCTGGTAGTCTATTATGTAATGCTTGAATTTTTTTACTGCATGTACTACGACTAACATCTCTTTTTCTATGACTGTGTAGTTCAATTTTTTTGGTGTTAACTTTTTACTTATGAAGTATATGGCATAATTAAAGAAGTTTTCTTTCTATCCAAGTGATGCACCTATAGTTGTATCAGATCCATTAGTGGAGATATGAAATGGAAAAAACCAATTCGGTCCTCGAAGAATGGGGGCAATTGATAGTTTTTCTTTCAATAATTGAAATGAATTTTGACAATGATTTTTCAATTGGAAATCAACATCTTTTGCAAGTAACTTGAATAGAGACAGTGCTATTTTACTGAAATTTTCGATAAATCTTCTATAGTAGCCTGAATAACCCAAGAAAATTCTTACTTCCTTTTGAGTTGTAGGTGGCATTAAATTCACAATGATGTGTATTTTTGCTGAGTCCACCTTAATTCATGATGAGGAAATATGGTGTCCCAACACTATCCCCTCTGTTAGCATCATGTAGCATTTTTCATTACTTAGGGACAGATTTTTCTCGATGCATCATTTCAAAACTTTCTCAATCTTTTTCAAACAATCGTTAAATGTGTTTTCATATATAGTGAAATTGTCCATATAGAGTTCTACACATTCATGGATCAGATCATAAAATATTGCAAGGACTTCTCTATGGAAAGTAGCAGGGGCATTACATAGCCCAAAAGGAAAAACATTGTATGCATATGTTCCCCATGGGCAGGTAAATGTTGTTTTGTCCTGGTCTTCCATTGCTATTCTAATATGATTATACCCACTAAATCCATCTAGAAAAGAAAAGAATTTCTTCCTAGATGATGAATCTAAGACATGGTCAATAAATGATAACGAGAAATGATCTTTTAATGTTGCTTTGTTTAATTGCTGGTATTATACACATATTCTCCACTTCCAATTTTTCTTTGGTACTACCACTAAGGGAGAAACCCATTGACTGTCAGAAATAGGATAGACGAATCTAACTTGTAATAGTTTCTATAGTTCTTCTTTCACTATTTCCTTTATCATTGGGTTCATTTGCCTTTGAGGCTGCCTTACTAGTTTAATATGGTCATCAGTATAGATGTGGTGGATAAATGTGTTGGGGTGAATTCCCTACATATATGTGTAATCCAAGAAAAATATTTTGAGTATTTTTGTAACAATGCCATTACCTCTTGTTCTTGCGATGATTGTAAGTTATTACCAATATTCAGATGTTTTCTAGGATAAATCTCTATTGTTTTAGTTTTTGAATTGGTAATTGTGTTTACAGGAAAAATATCTGTGAATGAGTCTTACAATGATTGAATTGTGTAAGTTTCATAAAAATAATGGTTCAAAAGATTACTTGCAAATTCATACTGGGTTACTCTAAGCTGCTCTGAAATATCTGGTTCTAAGATGAAAATATCCAATAGATCTTCATTCTCTTCTTCTTCTCTAAGGTCAAAGACTTGGTTAATACTGAGAACTAATTTAGTTTTATGTGTTCTTGTCCTTCAAGCAATGATACTAAAGAAGGTGCTTGTGCTAGAGAATAAAGTGTGATGTGCTTTCTCTCATCCCCATGTGCAATAATCATACTTCCCAATCTACATCCTATAAAGTCATTAACAATGGCTAACCATAGTCTACCTAAGATTAGAGGATGTCCTCCTAAGTTTTTTTTTTGGCTGCAAAATGAGGAAGTCTACAGGATACTTCCATGAATCCAGAGAGACTATGATATCTTCTTGTATTCCTTCTGGTATAACCTTAGATCTGTCTACTAACTCTAAAATGGTAGTAGTAGATCTAATGTTGTTTAAATCTAAATGTTTCATTGTCTCTGTAGTCATTACATTTGTAGCTGCTCCCAAATCTATTAATGTGTTTGGAACTCAAAAATTATTTATTGAAATAGTAACCATAGGGATATGAGTGTTAATATATTTTTTGATTGTTGTCCTAGTAGACTTGAGGCTAGCTAGTTTTCCAATGGCTTGGATTGTACTAAGATCCTTTTTCTTTTTACTAGTTTTATTGATGCATAACACCTTTACTATTTTAGTATAAATTGAAATTTCTTTTATTGCCTGTAATAAAGGAATTTTGACGTAAGCATTTTTTAGTTCATCGAAAATATCAAATTCAAGAAGAGACATTTGAGTTTTCTGCTCTACTAACCTTTCTGGATAGGGTGGTGTTTGAGTTATTACAATTTTTCCTTTCTCACTTTGACTTTTTGAATGTGATGTTTCAGGTTGTTCTCTTTGTTTAGCTGGTTCTTCTATGATGAGAGGAGAATGTTTATGCAGTACTTTCCTAGACCTTAAATGGACATCATTTATGGGAAGAATGGAGTATGTTGGAAAATATGTTGCTTCTTCCACATTGTATGCAATTTTATCCATTTTGTTACTTGGATTTTCTACTGGTTGAGCCGGTAGTTGAGTTGGTCTAGGCTAGTTCGAAGGCAAATGTATTTGCTATGGTTGAGTTAATAATGGTGTGGAATTTTGTTGTGGAAATGGCATGTATTGCGAATATTGTTAAAACTATTGGTATGGAAATGGTTATTGGTATTGTTGAGGATACATTTGTTGAGGTGGATGATTTCCATAAGTATATCCTCTCCAACCTTGTGCAGGTTGGTTTTGATATTGTTGTGGAGGCCAAGCTTGCCACGACATTGGGTTATTCCAAGAATTTTGAGGAGGATACTGATAGTTTTGTTGAGGGAATTGCTTAGGAATCCTTGGTTGTCAAGGCCTTCCAGGTTCCACATAGTAAAAGCCTTCTACTCCTTGTACTTCATCCATAGGACTCATTTGCAATTCTCCCAACTTTAGACAATTTTCTGTTGAATGGTTTTCTGTGAACAAGCCACATACATGAATACTATCTAAAGGACATTCTCTTAATGGATGTTTATTTCTACATTTGGGACAAAATATTGCTAAGATTTGTTCTTGTTCTTCTTTCTTCTTGTTTACTTTCAGAACATCTGCTTGTGTTCCTAAGGTACTTAGAAGATCAATTTTGAAGTTTTCCAGCAAACTCCCTACCTTTGCTCTTATTACCCCTCCAGCTGCTGATTTTGCTTTTTTCGAACTAATATCTCTCCTTATAGGTTTTCATCTTCCTCTCGAATATTTTTGACATAGATATGCAATTTCATGAAATGGAAACTTTGAAACATCACCCTTGCCTATTACATTCAAAATTCCAAGATATTCATCTCTTATACCTTTTAGAAAAATCATGCGGATGGTATCTATGTTCAGAGAGTATTGCTTAGATTTTTGAAGATTGTAAGAAAATCTTTCAAAATAGTCTTCTAAACTTGTGTCTTTTTGTTGTGTCATTCTGAAAACATCCTATTTTGAGTCCCTAGGCCTGCAATAGGCTTAATACTTTTTAAGAAAACTTTTCTTCATGTCATCCCAAGAAGTGATTGTTAGTTCTCCTAAACCCATGAACCATTTTAATGCTGCTCCTTTCAAAGTAGCAGGAAAGAGGTGAAGTTTGTGTATGTCATATGTGTATCTATAAGTTCTACACAAGATATCGAATTCAAACATAAATGAGTCATGATCTTCAGTTGGCATTCCATAAAAGTTAGGGAATAAAGAATGTGTAATTTTTTTCATTTTCACTCCTTCTCCTAATATTGCACTCGTATCTAATATTGGAAAGCCAAAAGTAGCTTCCTGGTCATCTTGTTCATTATCATTTGGTATTTTGTTATCATACTCTATTTTCTTTCTTCTTTTCTCTTTCTATCAACTTCTCTTCTTGCTTCTTCCTCCCTTTGTCTTCTCCATTCTCTTTGTTGTCTTTCATATTCAAGTCTCTGTTTTGGAGTGAGAATAAGAGATCATTTTCCTTCTTCTGTCATAGTTTCAGCTATTTCGATGGAAAATTGAGATTCAAGTTGTTGCTTGTTTTCGAAAATAGGTTGATATAAGGGTTCAAAAATAGGTTAATCTATTGGTTTAACAATTTTCCTTCTTTCCTTTTGTTTTTCTGAAGTGGGTGTTACTTTTGGAGTTTGTTTTCTTTTTACCTCCTAGGCTAACAATGTTTGTCTCTCAATTAAAGTTAATCTTTGTCCTATTATTTGTTTTTCTTGTAATTCCTCTATTGTTGGTTTACCATCAACCGGTGTAGTTAGTATTGATGGTCCTACTCCTATGGATGGGGGGTTTTGTTTAATAAATCTACCTTTCTGATTTCTATTTCTCGGCATAAAGAAACATAACTAAGAGAAACATAACATAACCAAATTTTTATTGTTTTTGTTTTGTTGTGTTTTTCTCTTTTTAGATTTTTTTTTTTATCCTCTAATTGACTATGTTGATGAATTCCTCCCTGGCAATGGTGCCAAAATGTTGGGCTAATTTATTAACACAAATTAACACAAGTATTTCATTATCAATCCAAGGTTGTAAAAATTGGAGGCATGTCCAAAATGTATGGATATCAGATGTAGTCAAGATTAGAAGATAAAATATGAATAACTAAGAAAATGCATATTGTAAGTATAAATCTAATTAAATAATTTCTAATTCGCTATTGCAATATATGTGAAATGAAGTGGCTCCTAAGTTAGGAGATCCATTTGTGTCCTTCTTTTACAATATTACTTGATGAATAGAAATAAAAAACCATTAATTGACAACAGCTTAAGATGCACAAATAAATAATGAAAGAGGATCCTATCTTAGGAGATCCTTGATATTCCTCATCACAAATTCATTCATCATAATGCTATTGTTAGAAAACTGGAATTGCATAAAACTCCTTGAAAGCAAGAAAGATGAACTCTAGTTTTTATTCATTAATCCAATAGAAGGATGGCTCAACTCGAACATTGGATTGTCCCTTCATGTAAAGATGATAAATAAACCAAGATTCATCAAAAAATATAAATCATCATACATCAAATCATGTACGAAAATCTGAATCAAAACATGTAAACAAATCTGAAGCAACTAGTTTATGAAAATAAAGCTAGTTTAACAATGAAGTGTACTTAGCTTGGAGTGAGGGCCCTCCACCCTTGCTTTGCAAAATTGAGGAGATTATTAACTACTGGAAATTTAGTCCATAATCCAAACCATTAAACAGAAAAATGAAGGTAGAACATGTTCCTCAAATTAACTTGAAATATTCAGATGTCTCAACATAAAATTATACAAATTCTACATACATAAGCCTTCAAAGTTTTGGCTTAAATAGAAGATTGTAAAAAAAAAAACTGATATAGAGTATCTCTAACAACTATATCTATCCACATCCACCTATCTAGGTTGAACTCATCCAACCTATCACTAAAAATATGGGAAATCCCATGAAATCATAAAACTGCCTATTTCCTAGTGATTTTCTGAATGAGTGACCCTGTTTGACCATCTTTGACCAGGCCTAATTAAGCTTGGTTTGACCGAACCAATAGGAGTTAGTTAAGTCCTAGTTCCCAAACTTTCCATAAATATATGCAACTCATGCCCATGTGTCCTACAAATATGACATCCATATATCTATTACGGGAATTTCTGATTCTGTCCAAAAATGCACTTGAAATTCAATTTAAATAAAAACTTCTAAAAATTGCAAAATTAAATTTAAATACTTGAATATGCATAAATACATCAAAATGAGGTGGATGTGATGGTAAATGGTTGAAAAATATAGAAATTATGTATGTTTTCTTAAGTAAGCCTGGACCAAAAATGAGGGCAAACAATTAACATTTACGTTGTTATAGCTTATGAAGAAAGAGTTGAATGCTAAAATTTTCTCTATTATATTAAAGAAATATGTTATGGTCAAATTGGTATCTTTGGCCATGACTTGAACACCACCCATCAATCTCGGGAGAAAAAAGGAGGCTCAATATTTAAATATCCATTAAGAGAAAATATGGAAGAGTTCATCTCTTTTCTAGACCTTATTGATGTTAGACATGTCATACACAAATTCTCATTTGATTTTCTTAGAAAATTTAAATTTTAAAAAAGTATAATTAGGTGGATCTTATCTTATACTGGAAATTCGTCAATGTTGCCACTGGTGAATGGTAGACTAGTAGTGTTATTTAAATCCATAAGAGGGCTTCACCAAGGATTTCCTTTATCCCCTATTTTGTAAATTTTGTTGGTTGAACCATTAAACCACAGAATTGAACATCATAGGTCATAAATTAGATTGTACACAATAATCTATACATGATGTCGAAAGCATTAAGCACATCCAATTCATACATAATAATTTTTCTTTAAGAGGAGATTCAATAATAATAGCTTCCATATTTAATATATTCCTCCAAAGATGTTTAAATGCCCAGGGAGGAAAAGTTAATTTAGACAAGTTAAATTTTATACTAAGAATATCAATATCTAATCTTAGGTAGCCATTCATAGAATTTTTTACTTCCCAATTAGAGTATTTTTGTATCTTTCCATTATCTGGGAATCCCTACTTGTATCGAGCCTTTCTCCAACCTTCTTCTCATTCTCTCCTCACCAAATCTAGAAAAAGTGTTCTAATGAGTTTCTCAATCATTAAATCCTACCGGGAGACTAATTTTATTAAAATCCATCATTTTTCCCCTCCGTTTATTTTAATTATTTTTCCTTTTTCCCTTGGTGGAAGAAGAAATTTAATAGCAAAAGAAATGTTAGGAATTTAATATCACAAGAAGTTCATAACTTCCTGTAGCAAGGAGGGCAAAAATACAAAATTTACTATGAATTTGGTAAATTGGGTCATGTTGCACACTTGAAAGAGTGGTGGAGACCTAGGAATAAGAGACATGTCTTTGATGAATATAAAATTGGAGGAAAAACTCTTTTTTCATCTAATCATCGAAAAAAATCATTAGTTCAAGCATGTTCTCCAAAAAAAATATCTCGGTGAGCATAGGAAAATTCTATTTGGAGCCCCCCCTACCCCCCCCATTATTAGGATTGATGAGGTTCAGAAATATGGATTGTTTCAGTAGAATACCATCATCTTATTCGAACTAAGCTCATTTGGATCCTAGATTGTGTTTCACAAATTAACTTATGGGATGAAAGTATTCTTCATTTCCCACCTTTGCAACCTAAATACACTATTTTTCCTCTCAATGTATGAATAAAAACAAATGGAAATAAATATATTTGGAACACCTCAAGTTGAGCTTGTAATTACGAATGGATTGGATGGAATTTTGGGAATTCCCCCTCTGATATTCATCCAATATCCTACCTCATGCTTTTCAATAATGCAGGTTGTGTATCAAGTCATATGAATGAAGAATATCAAAGGGGATCAAGAAAATCATGGTACTCCATAATAAAAGGAAATAAATTTCTCCTCTCTTCTATAGGACTCCCAATTAAATCTCAATTATGGAAGAAAATATAACATACATATGGGATTCCTAAAATCACTATTTTCTACTAGATTTATGAAAACAAAATTTCTAACAACATAAAATATCAGTAAAAGACACATCTAGGGGAAATCAATCTATTCCCTTTGTAAGGAAAGTAATGAAACAATTTTGGCTTGCATATTTACTAAACAAGCATGGAGTACAAATTTGAAATATATAGCTTGAAAAGACTCCTTTTGCCTACCCAGATCCACAATTTCTTTAATAAATGGACCAACATGCATGAAGTGTAATTTTTGGGAAAATATTTACTAAAATTATCTAGCAAGATCTTCCCAAATTCATATGTTAGAAAGTATGATTTGCTCACAATAAAAACATTTTCTAAGAGATCAATTCTTAGAGTAGAATCATTGATAAATAGAAAACTTCCCTATTTGTCAAAGATCTCAATTAAAAATGTTCAACAATCTCTCAAATTCAATTCCTACATACACAAGAAATAATTTTGTTGTCCTCCTTCAATCTAAAGATGAGCAACTCAACAACACCTCCTCTATCAAATTAAAAGAAATTTTAAATGACCTCCTCAGGAGTTTATGATATGATAAGTGGTTAGAAAAATTATGTACCTTGCTTTGATGGTGCATCAAAATATAACCTAGGAGTGGTAGTTGAAAAGAGGGGGAGTGCTAGTGCATCTTGAATGACATGAAAATATAGCTTTTTCATGGGTCCTAGGTAGAGACTCAAATAAGAAAGCAATGGAAAATGCAATATATCATTGAATCAGTAGATCCATAACACTATATATCATAAAATTAATCATTATTGGTGGTTTGTCTCTCATAATTAAGAATCTTAATTCACATTCTCTTCTAGTAGATGACATCCTCTGTTCAAAAGGAATTGGTTGATCTTGAATCATATCTGAGAAAACTCAAATCTATAATGTATTATGTCAAAATAATAGGTGAGAAAACACTTTGGAAAATCTAGCTAGTCCTCATCAAGAAGGGACTTTGTTAATCATTGGTTAGGGCTCCCACATTCCCATCCCGTGACCATGGATGCCGATGTCATATTCAATAGGTAGGTGGTAGTGATATCCTATGAGTTGATAAAAAACATGACCATAATAATTATGGAACATCCCTTATACCTTTTTTATAATATATGCTTTTGTCACACTTACATAATTAACTCCTCTTTGTACTAAGAGCACATGAACCTTGAGCCTACAATGAATCTCCTTATATTTCTCTCACCATCCCTGTGAAACACGGTAATTTAATGGCTTTTGTTGTTTGTGATAGGTTGAATGGAGGTCATTATTATGGTGGCTATTCAGATCTAATTCATTGTTAAAGAGGATTCTCCTGCCTATTTTTCTTGGGGGTATGGAGAAACTCCTATATCATGCCTTAATTTCGTGCTCTCTCTTCAATTTATTTTCTTCAAGGAAGTCCCTCAAAAACTATGAACTTGAATTTCATTCAAAGGGATTAGGGTTCTTCATGGAATGGCTGATCATATCAATAGAAACAAATAGCATAGTGTTCTAGACACCTAGAGGTAATCGGTGGCATGCAATAGAAAATTAACCAAATTCATCTTCACCAAGTTGACTTTGTGTCCAATGGGACCTCCACCATGGAAATTCCCATAAGTTGGAGGTAGAAAATACACAGGTCGGATGATGAGATAAATGCACTCAAGTCATCCTAGATAGATTATTTAAATTTTAGAGGACAACAAGCTCTGTATAATTTAACACCATTAGCACTATCAATTAACACCTCCACACTAGCACTAACCATAAATGTGTCCCCTCAACCAACTCCATACTCATGTTAGGTAAGCAACTTTCCATGGAAGCCTCATATGTAAGTAAAGATATCAAGAAATTTCCTAAAAATAAAAGTTCTCATAACATGCTAGAAAATGTCTCATAACTCAACGAAATTATTTGAATGCAACTTGAACAATTTAAAATGGGTTTTGTACACAACTGTTTTCACATTCTAAATCTTGTGTGGAATAGAGGAAATTGCTAACAAGGATACCACATGGAAATGTAGGATGCTAACATGGAAATATGTACAGTGACATTAAAGCCTTAATGGTGACACATGGCAAGGCATGTGCACTGACAAGTTGACATTGTAGGAGAAGTGGCATGCTAGCATGGAAGGTCCCTAATTGACATGTGGCAACCTAGAAGCAAGTGATGTGGTAGTGATATGGAAACATGTGGTTGGGGGACGAATCTTGCGTGGTACAAGGAAAATTGTTAGCAAGGATAGCACATGGTAATCTAGGATGCTAACATGGAAAGTATATATAGTGACATGAAAGGCTTAATGGTGACACATGTCAAGACATGTGCACTGACAAGTTGACATTGCAAGACAAGTGGCATGCTGGTATGGCAGGTCCCTAATTGACACATGACAACCTAAAAGCAAGTGATGTGGTAGTGAAATGGAAACACGTGGTTGGGGATGATGTAACAACATGTGGTGTACAAGTGGTAGGTGAATGGGATATGAACGGACTAAAAAGAACATGGCACATGGTGTAAAAGTGGTAGGTGAATGGGTTACAAGTGGACCAACAAGAACATGGAACATGGCCTAGTTAATGGGCACAAGAATACACCTCAACAACAACTAGAAGGTCCAAATTCATTATGGGTTGGGCACCATGGGATTGAACTCATAACCTATGGATAATATATACAAGTTCTCAACCATTAGGCTTCATATTTTTCTCGTTATAGTTGTGATATAGATTTATATTTAAAATGAATTTTAAAATATTTTGCCAAAGGTGGGAAGGTAGAAAGTTCCTGTATTAGTTACAGTGAATGAGTAATCTTGTTTGTTTTATTTATACCGTCCACCAATTGCACAACTGAAATCAAAGAACATCATTTTCTTTTTTAAACTGATGTTACTTAACATATTATAATGATTAAAGGAATGTGCCATGAATTATATTGTGATGGGATAGATTGAAATTTCAATGTGACATGAGACGACCAACATATAATTTGTAATATTATTGGTTTGAATATTGTGGGGGATTATTAAATGGATGATGTGCATTCAACCTTGGGTCTATCGACCAATAATGTTTTAAATATTAAAATATGTATCATTACACCAGATTTCCGTATCGTAAATTTATAATAGAGCTAGAGTCCTTTTGAGTGCTTCATTCAGTCCTTTACACCTGATTTGAATTAATTGATGGCTTAATTTCACTCATATACATTTGATATTATTTAACAAAGAAATTCATTTTAACGATCCAAGATAAAAAAATCTAGAAATCTCATCCTAAAGTCGTATGTTGGAAAGTATAACTAACTCACAATGGAGCCATTTTACAAGAGATAAATTCTTAGAATAGAAATATAGTTGAATAGAAAACTTCCTTGGTCATTGAATATATAAATTTAAAATGCTCCAAAATAACTCAAATATAAATTTTTGAATGTATACAAAAATCCCCTAAACAAAAAAAATCAATTGACCTTGAGGTAAAATTGAGCCAACATTGCTGAAAGGTTTCGAATGGGTGGTAAGCATACTCATTGTAATACATCACCAATTGGGTGTTCCCATCTAACACCCAAAAAAAAAAAAGTTCTTTACGGACTAAATATATATTTGTGTTTACGGACTAAAAGATTGTGTATTTTAATAGAAATAGTGAGTGAGACTAATAAACATTATTGGTTTAATTTGATAGAAATAGCTATATGAGAGAGACAAGATTGTGTATTTTAATAGAAATAACGAGGCACACCCTTTTATCATCTCAATAATCACATCAATACACTTTTCACTTTTATCCCTTGTGCCTTTCTCATTTCATATGTGAAAACTTCTTTTAGAGATGGATTTATTTTTATTCTTATTATTATTATGTAAATTGTTTATTTCAAAATAGTTTTTTTTTTAACATTAGCATTGTGATATTTTATCTATGGATTACATTGTCACATTAAAGAGTTTTTTCCATTAATATATTTTTAAATATGTTTCAATATTACTTTCAATATTTTTACTTTCAATTACTATTTTTTTTTTAATTTTTTATATTTTTTATTGTGGTTCCTTAGCGTTGTTAGGGTGTTAAATCCATTTATCAATTCAAAAAGTGCATTTTAAATAATAATAAATCATGATCTTGTTAAAAATTATATTGTTAGATGCGTCCAAAAAGTCATTTCATCTACCAAGAGGTCATTTTATCTAATACCTAGAATTTGTTAGGCTTAATAGATTAAAAATAATTTCTAAAATTGAATTTATACATTAATTATGTTCACCTCATTAAGTTAGTTTTGAAAGATATTACATTTTCTTTTCATGAATATTCATTATCTTTAAATAACTTTTACATGTAGATTATGATTATAGAGAAAAAAATTATTTGATTAAAGTAGTTAATTGCATTACATTTTCAGATGGGGAGTTATTATGTCATACAAATAATTAGAGTTAATTACATTGAAAATTTTGAGGTAATTTACATCTTACTCTATAGAGATGATAACAAAAGAAATCAAATAAATATAAATAATCTAACCCCCAAGGACTATGCAAATAAATTATAGTGGCATAGTGTTTCTGGGAAAGCTAGTATTCCTAAAGAATGCTAGCCCTCTAGGTTTGGAAGCTACCCTAGAAACAACCATTTAAATCAACTCAATGATTTCTTCTATCCGTAATATATAAGAGAAAGATAATAGGACCAACTTGGAACTTCCGCTTAATCCCTTGCTTGATCTCTCTCCCCTTTGATAGATCCTGCAACTCCTCCCCATACTTAACACACTTGGAGAGTTCCTGCACAGGTACAACAACAAAGCACTGTCAAAGCATCGTGATCTACTACAACATAAACATTACAGAATGATAGCATTAAAAAATGATAACATTCACAATTGCACAATCATATGGAAGAAAACTTGAAGAGATTTAGTAATAGAAATGAGAATTACAACCCATTTGTCTGATCCAACATCATCCTCCAAGCTTCAATCCTTCTTCACCTCATGAAATAGCAAGATCACTCGAACAATACAATGCTCTATCCTCAATTACAAACTATCAACACTTCCTTGCAATTCACAATATTCCAGCCTCCGGGTCTCTTGGATGTGGGATCCATTTATAGATCTTTGCAAGGGTGTGAGTCATCCATGGGGTTTGATTAGTTTCATTCCACTTGTTACAATGGGTTCCACAAGAGAAAGGATTGGAGATTTTCTTAGATCCGTTATTCATCCTTGGGCAAATTTAGAGAGGCAAGTGGCATAGGAGAAAGTTCTAGAAGATTCCATGAGCAATCAATTGACAAATGTCTCAGACATTTATCCATCCTTTCCCATCGCACCCTAAAGAAGGCCTAAATAGTATGCATCACACCCTGGTAGTGTACCACTGAGTATGCAATGCACTTTGCCAGTGGAGCAGTCAATATGGTTCAATTTAAGCAGTTTCTAGATGGTTTCTCGGATGGAACATTTGGGGAATGATGTATTTAGGTTACTATGTTCTTTTAGGGTATGAAACGACTCTTTTAGGGGTTGATGAGCCCTAATACATTGACATATAAGTTCGTAGTTGATGTGCCCAAATATGTATACAACAGTTTCCCCCTAAAGCATGAGGTCGTAAATATTCATGTCGGGTGAAATGCTTTATCATGAGGATCCGAAGTTTCGAACTGGAAGGTGACCTGCAGAAGTTACAATACAATAAATCATCATAATTTTTCATGATCTAGCTGAGGGAGGCATTGCCATGGTCAGATTTATAAATTCCATTTCATGTACATACATCATATAGTCGTCTGCAGATACAGACTTTTGATTCTACAGATATATAGTCACAATCCATGGTTAGGATGATCATCTTTGTAGAGCCTTTGTACATTTTATGTTTTTATATCCCTGAATATATCGTAGCCTTGATGGATGAAACTAGATCTGGGGTCTTCAAACTCATCCAATCTTCGCTCGATGCGCAAGTCAATCCATGTGAAGAGATTTTCTAAAGTCGAATATGAAAAGACATTGCCTGATTACCAGCCAATGATGTGAGTTGTTAACAGATGCGAGAGGAATCACTTATAATAATAATGATCCTGAAGGTACTAAAGTACATTTCACGTGGTGTGAATACATGATCCGATGTCGAACACCATGCAAAATCTTTTGGTCGAAGGTCATTGATGTCAACCTATCGCCAGAAGTGAGAAACTTGCCATTGACATATGCAAGCTTCAAAGCACTGAAAGGGTTGTTTCTAAGTCAACTTCTTGGATAATGAGCTAATTTCAATAAGAAGCGACTTGTCATAGGAGGGCCTTAATGTATCCCACATCTACGACATGAAACGAAGCAAATGATTTCTGGAGGTAAAAAACAAAGTGACAACACAAGGTTTAGAAATGGCGGTCATGAAAAAATGAAGGTTGGAGGTATTGCAGTGTATGAGACATTAACTGGATGGTGATTTCTCAATTGAATGACGTCTCTTGAATATGTCAGCAACACTAAGATGAATTGGTAGCGTTAACCCCAAACGATGGATGGTATGAAAGACCAATGGTGTGATGACTGGTGAATGGAATAACCCAACCCAACTCAATAATGGAAATGAAGTGAAAGTGTCATGTTCAAGAGCCACTTGCTACCATAAATTCTTCAAGTTTTTTCTGTTTTTCCCGTGTCATTATTGACCAGTACCTCTTTATTTTTGTCAAGCTTGAGGAGGATAACATATGCTTGTTCTATAATTCTCCCTTTGGGAAAACCTATCGCTATTAATGTTTTAATGAGTCTAACAACAGTGAAACTTGGTCTCGTCTAGATGGACAAATTTGTCGCTATTATTTTAATGAGTTTAATGACAAGGGTAACTCAGTCCTTTTCATGTTTAGAGAGTTTCAAAAAGGGATGAAAAGAAAACTCCATAAGTTCTTTTTCGTAAAGTAATCCCTCAGGTCTGAAAAAGGATAAAATGATACAAGAGGGATGACATTTCCAATACTTTAACAAGCTAGAAAAGACAAGTGCTCGACAATCTTTTCATGTTTAACAAGTTTGAAAAGAGTTTAAGGACAATTCGTTTTTGAGGAACGAGTGGTGTCTAGGATAGCAACTAGTTTCATTGATGTTGGAAATTATCAAAACATGTTGATTTATGTGAAGAGGCTGGCTAATAAGACCACTCATTGCAACGGTTCCTCAAAAAAGGTTAAAACAACAAAGTGAAATCATATGATCAGCCAAAGAGATGGTGGAAATGGGATGAAAAAACCAAGGCTCATCTGATAGAAAAGACTGATAGAATGGCAATCATGAGGGTTTAAAAATTGAAAATGAGTTCATTTTTAGACAAGCTTGAACCATAGGGAACTATGCTTGGATTTAGTTTCATTTTTACACAAGCTTGAAATGAAGAACTATGCTTAGATTCCGTTTCATTTTTACACAAGCTTGAAATGAAAAAACTATGCTTGAAAATTGGTTTACATGCCCCCAACATGATGAAAGGGAGAGTCTCCTGTAACCAAATGGAAGTCACTGTGATGAAGCAGGACGATTATCTAACATCTCTTTGGATTCCTCCAGATAGATAAATGTGAATGGTGTGATAGACCAATCACATAACCTACAGGGAGGATTATCTTTACCACTATTGTTTCATTTTTTAACGAGGTTGACACAGTAAAAGAGCTATCCTTGAAGACCCTTGGTTTCATTTTTTAATGAGGTTGACACAAGACAACGAACTATCCTCAGAGACCCATGGTTTCATTTTTTAACGAGGTTGACAGAAGGCAATGAACTATCCTTGGAGACCCTTGGTTTCATTTTTTAATGAGGTTGATAGAAGACAACAAACTATCCTCGGAGACCCTTTCTTTCATTTTTTTAATGAGGTTGACACAAGACATCAAAATATCCTCGAAGACCCTTGGTTTCATTTTTTTAACGAGGTTGACAGAAGACAACGAACTATCCTCAGATTCCTTGTTCAGAACTCATAAGTGGTCATGAAGGAGAGATCTAGTTACAATGCCTCCAGTACATAATGTACAAAATCACTGGATTAATCATGAGTTGATATAGGTATGGAATAGGTTTCCACATAATTAACCATGGTGGGGATGATACCATTGGTATAAATGGACCATTTAGGGATGATGGTTGACTAGGAGCTATATTTGGATAAGGAAATGAAAGTTGGTCAACGGTGACAATCCTACCTTCATATGGGAAAGAAATCACTCGAAAGAGTGTTGAAACAATAGCTCCCATGTGATAAACATAGTCACACCCAAGAAGTAAATTGTAATCTAAAGGTCCAGGGACTACCATCACATTCACATAAATGGTTTTTTCTCACAAAGTGATAGGTAACTGAGGAAGGATCCCTAACGGCTGATTGGTTCCTTTGTTAAAGCCCAACAGATTCTGTGTAATAGGCACAAGCAGTGGTGAACCGAGCGCTTGCCAAGAAATTGAGGAAAGGATACTCACTGATTCACCTTCATCTATAATAGTGCCAAATACAATCATTTTACAAACTTGTACTATGCTCTACTAAGAATGTGGCTAGACTACTTGGAGGGTGTACCATAGAAATGGGATACTTAACCCCTTGAGTTATGAGAACTGGAGGATTTTTTCCCTGTCTTGATGGAACAGGTGGACTGCCCCCAAGCTCATTTGAATCTAAGGAAACAAAAAGAACTTGAGTGGTATGATTTTCACTCTCTTCGGGAAAGGTATGATTAGCTGAAGGTGAAATCGGATCAACCGTTACCTTGACCTGTTGATTTGGATCAGGTATAGACTCATAGGATTCACCTTCAGAGAGAGTGGTTTCAAACGACGGTTGATTTTGGTCAATCAGTGCATCAATTAGTGAAGTATTCAGGGAGAGTTTCCTATAACCAGATGGAAGTTGCTGTAGTGAAGTAGGACAGTTATCCAACACTTTCTTGGCTTCATCCAGATAGGGACAAAGGTAAATGGGGTAATTCCCTTTACAGAACCTATATGGAAACTTAACTTTTCATTTCTTTCCATGAACTTTACTATCACTAGTTGATGGTTTGTCACCAACATGATCTCTATAGGTTGATGACACGGAATGATGTGAACGTGAAGACCATTCTTCTAAGATCTGAGGAATATCAGGACAATTTCAAAGAAGATGGTCTCCTGCACAAAGTTTGTGTGGATATTTTACTTTGTGAGGCTTAATGGATGGATTTTCATCATATGTTGCATTCAGAGCAATGGTTGCTTGGTTGCCCCCTTGCTGAGTTTCCTTCTTCCTCTTCTTATTCCCTTTCTTCTTCTTCATAGCCACCTGGTTACTAATACCAATACTTTCATCAGGTGAAGAGGAAGAATGGGAGGAAGAAACAACCGAAGAAGAAGGCAAAAGGTCAACTCTAGGATCAACTGGAGGTTGATTTTGTCTAGTTGGATGTGCACTTGATTGCAGAAAAATCACGAGGTTTTGAACCAAAGAGGTTGAAAATAGCCATATTGGTAGGCCAATGGTAAATCCTAGAAGGGACAATGTAGCCATATAAGGAGCACCAATATTTGTGAAAGAAGGGAAAGAACTAGTATTTCCATCAAAAGGGATTCCTTGATCGGTGGACTCCGAATTTATCGCCATATGTTCCAACCTAAGATCAACTAAGGAAAAGGGATGTTATTCACGATCAAATAATTTTAATGACACTTTAGATGTAACTTTGCTTTTTTAGTATTAAAGAGTCGAGAAAAAGCTAAAGATGACTCTAGTCGCCTTCAATTTTTAATGAGCGTGAAAGGACAAGTGCTCAGACGGACCTTTTCTTTGAGAGAGTCGAAAAGGAACGAAAGTCACTACTCTGGAAAATAAAGAAAAAGAAATTACCAAACCAATCGCAAAACTACAGTATACACCTTGGTGATAAACTAAAAAGAAATTACCAAGGACTTTTCTACGGCAGCTAATCTTCCCAAATGTTGTGTTCAATGCATTGCGATCAATAAGGCGGCAGACTCAGTTTCCTGTGGATAAAGGATTTAGCCCTATTGTTGTCTCCCAATATATACACGACGGTATGAGGAGCACAAGTTCACGCTAGCACTTGTGTTATCAAGGAGGAGGAATCACCCAACCTTCAATGAAAATGTTATGGAACCAGCTCAAGAAAAGATAGAAAAGATAGATCAACGCCTTAGAATTCAGCCTCTTCGAGGGGGAAACCTCTTTTACATTACATATATGAACAATTCCTGGATGATACAAATGACAAAACCTCGTTTCTATATATAGGAGTATAAGGAGTCATAATATAACCAATCCGACCTAACAATAATAATATAAAGCCACAAAAATAACAATGGAGGGATTCTATTGGGCACAGTAATAAAAATATGGGGACAATACGGGCACAACAATATTAGTAAGGGATACAACTACAATAGTAATGGGGTAATCACTAGTATTATAGGGACCTAACGTGCCCCTCTCCTTCGAAAAATTGTTGTCCTCAATGCTTGAGTAGTTCTGGATGCTTCTATATAAAATTCTCATCCTCCCATGTGGAATCTTCAACGGATAAATTCTTCCACTTGATGAGATACTCCGAAATTGATCGATTTCATAGCTGACAAGTTCTTGTTTCTATGACTGCTTCCGGTTCCAATATAATTTTTCTTTCCTTGTCAAGTTCTGGAAATATTGTTTGAACTAGGAGCTTGTCACCTATAACCTTCTTTAAACATGAAACATGGAAAACTGGGTGCACTCGAGATGTTGCAGGAAGCTCCAATTTGTATGCCATAGTACCAATCTTTTGCAACACCTTGTACGGACCATAATAGTTTGGTGATAATTTATTATCCTTCTTAGCTTGCTTGAGGGACATTTGTTTATATGGTTGTAGTCGTAAGAATACCCAATCACCTACATCAAAACTTCTTTCGCTGCGATGTTGATCTGCCTGTTGTTTCATTCTATTATGTGCCAACACGAAGTTATCCTTTAAGAGTTGGAGGACTTGTTGTTGATGTTCGATGTGATGTTCCACTGCTTGAACCTTAGAATTTTCTCTTAAATATGATGTGATGGATGTTGGCTAATATCCATAAAGTGCCATAAATGGGGTCATTTTTGTTGCTGTATGGAAGGAAGTGTTATACCACCATTCAGCCAGAGGCAACCATTTGACCCATTGTGTTTTTTTATCAGATGCAAAGCAACGAAGATATCCTTCCAAACATTTGTTTACTATCTCAGTTTGCCCATCAGATTGAGGATGATAAGATGAGCTATGAGCTAACTGAGTACCAAGACAAGAAAATAATTTTGTCAAAAATTTCCAGTGAAAATGGGATCTCTGTCACTACAATAATCTTTGGGTTTCCATGTAGCTTTTGAATTTTTCCATAAATGCAGTGGAAACTGTACTGCTTTAAATGGATGTGATAATGCACAAAAGTGTGCATACTTGGTAAGTCTGTCAACTACCACCATGATGACACTCTTTCCCTCAGACTTGGGTAAACCGGTGATAAAATCCATTGAAACCTCCTCCCAACGTTGGCTTGGAATGGATAAAGGTTGTAATAGACCTGGTGTCTTAATTGTTTCAACTTTATTTTGTTGGCAAACCAAACATTTGGCTACAAACTTTTGAATATCTGATTTAAGGCCATCCCAAAAAAATTCTTTCTTAACCCTGTGGTAAGTTTTTAAAAATCCTGAGTGCCCTCCTAAGGAGAAGTGTGCAGTTCCATAAGAATCTTTTGCTTTAACTGGGAATTCTTACAGAGATATAAGCGATCTTTGTACCATAACGAATCATTTTGCCAACTAAATGTATCAGACATACTGGAATCTTATTGTAACTTTTGAATAAGTGACCACACTTCTTCGTCATTCTTCCATTCCTCCCTTGCTTCGTTTATCCAATCTAGTTGGATAATAGAAATGGCGCACAACAATGCTTCCACATCCTCATCCTTTCTTGAGAGTGCATCTGGCACCACATTTTGCTTCCCTTTTTTGTAGATGATTTCAAAGTCATAACCCAACATCTTTGTGACCCACTTTTGTTGCTCTTCAGAGGATAATATTTGTTCTAAAAAGTGTTTAAGGCTAACATGATCTATTTTTACCTTGAAGTGTCTTCCCATTAGGTAGGGTCACAATTTCTTAAGTGCATGTAGTATTGCCAACATTTCCTTCTCATAAATATCTTTTTGTAAGAAATTTCCCTTGATTGGACGACTTTCAAAAGCAATGGGTCTTTCATCTTGCATTAAAACAACACCAATTCCATTTCCTGAAGCATCACATTCCACAATAAAGGTTTTTGTGAAGTCTGGTGTAGCTAGGACAAGTGCTTGGTACATTGCCTCTTTAAGATGTTCAAAGGCCTTTGTTCCATCTGGAGTCCATGAAAATGCATCTTTCTTCAATAATGTTGTTAGAGGTGCTGCTATTCTCCCATAATTCTTAACAAACTTGCGATAATACCCTGTCAACCGGAGAAATCCTCGCAGTTGCTTTATGGATGTGGGGATTTTCCATTCCTTAATGGCTTTAATTTTGCTAGGGTCTACCTTAACTCCTTCATGAGATACAATATGACCCAGATATTCCACTCTTGTACTCCAAAGAAACATTTTGGATCTTTTTGCATATAATTGTTTCTCCTCCCATAGTTGTAGCACCCTGTCAACATGTTCAACATGATCCTTCCAAGACTTGTAGATTAGTATATCATCAAAAAATACTAACACAAATTTTCTAAGGAAGGGTTTGAAAATGGAATTCATCAAACCTTGAAATGTAGAAGGTGCATTGGTAGGCCAAAAGGCATGACCAAAAATTCATAATGACCCTCATGAGTTCTAAATGATGTTTTTGGAATGTCTTCAGTCTTCATTCTAATTTGATGATATCCTGAACAAAGATCCAACTTGGTGAAGTAAA
>APFE030274455.1:0-14427 GCA_000404065.3 Pinus taeda | reverse complement strand
TTCTAAGGTATGTGAATGGAACGAAGGGGTTTGGTATTTTATGCTCCTCTTCTGAAAGTTTCATGTTGACAGGTTACATGGACAGTGATTCGGCTAGAAGTGTTGATGATAGGAAAAGCACATCAGGATATGTGTTTTATATGGGATCGGGAGCCATCTCATGGGCTTCCAAGAAGCAACCAGTTGTGGCTTTATCAACAGCAGAGGCAGAGTACGTGGTAGCAACAACAGCAGCATGCCAAGCAGTGTGGCTGAGAAGAGTTCTTAGAGATTTGTGTCATGAACAGGAAAATGGCGCAACCATTTACTGTGACAATAGATCAGCAATAGCTTTGTCTAAAAACTTTGTTTTTCATAAAAGAACAAAGGATATAGATACCAAATTTCACTTCATACGTGAATTGGTTAACAATGGTGAAGTTGTTTTGTAGCACTGCAGAACAGAGGATCAGCTAGCTGACATCTTGACAAAACCATTGCCAAAGAAAGGTTTTGATCATTTCAGAAAATGCCTGGGTATGCAGCAGTTGAAATTAAGGGGGAGTGTTGGAAATTAATTCCAACTGCAAATCTGATCTTCAGCAATTAATTTCAGATTGTTCGGTGCCGCAAAAGTCCACTGATATTTTGAGCATTAAATTCAGAATTAAATCCCCTGCAGACAACCGACTTGTTTTTGCTGAAAAGGCATCACCGCCTTGCATCACCATTTTCTGCAATAAATACAGAGATAAAGATCAGCAGATATTTTGTTTAATTTATTGTTTAACTCAGATCTTTATTTTTCCTATAAATGTAAACGCACAACAGTTCTGTTTAATTAATCAGGAAGTGCAAAAAGATTTCTGAACAGCAGTTCTGTTTTCTGTCTGAGTTTTAGAACAGCAGTTTTGTTTTTGAGTGAAGGTTAGAAGAACGAGTGTGTCTCTTCTGTAAATGCACAGCAAGTGCTGAACCTGCGATTTTCTGAGATAGAAAATCGATTTCTGGAACTGAAGCGTTCCTCTTTTGTAACAGCTAAGTTTTTTGTATCAGCTTGCTTATTGTTCATAAATACAAGTTTACAGTTTATCAGTTTACTGTTTTGCTGATTTTAAGTTGCTGTTACACCAAGTGTCAAAAACACTTTGATTTCACTCTGCAAGTTTATTAGTGATTTGACGCCCTTGTTTTAGTTGCTATTACACCAAGCGTCAATTATCTCACTGTAAATTTATAAGTAATTTTGACGCCCATAAAGTGACTTGGCGTCAAAATCGTGTTGCCGTTACACCGAGTGGCTTGACGTCAAAATCGCGTTGCTGTAACACCAGTTACAGCAACACAGTTTCCAGTTTCCAGTTGCTGCAACACCACGAGCAGCGTTGCTGCAACACCAGTTACAGCAACACAGTTTTTCTGTTTTTTCTGTTTTTTCTGTGTTAACAGAAACAGAGTATTTTTCTTGTTGCTGCAACACCAGAATCCTGTTGCTGCAACACCAAGTCCAGAAAACGAAATTATCAATTTTTTGTGCTGAAACAGAGCAGTTTTGTATTGTCTGTTTGTTTAGGAATTTAACAGAAAATTCCATCAATACGAGAGTTGTTCTGGGATGTTTTGTGTTATGGAATTCGACATAAATTTCCAACAATTTCTGCAAATCTCTTCCTAGTACAAGTGCATTTTAAAAATGATTTAAGTAACTGAAATAATCATATAAATATAAATAAATCCTTTTTATAGAATTCAGATTGCCAACAACCAGCTAACTGGTGTTTAAATCATAGTGAAAATCAACATTGCCATAAATCACAGTGAAAATCAACATTGCCAAAACTCCATACAGGATGTTCCAACCCACGGTAATTTCATATCTGACTGTCCGGATACATTCCATTTATAGAAGGGAGAAACAAAACGGAAGGGAACGAAAATAGCCATTAATTCCATATTTAGTAAAATTGTTTAATTGGCCTTAGGATACCTTCCCTATTCCTTTTCCATAATTTTGGGAACTAATTCTTTTCCTTTCTTTATCGCTTTGTTTCCCTCTGAACGTAAATCGCTACTAGATCCAACAGATCCCATTCCAAGAACACCTGAACAACTAGTGGTAGTTTCCATGTTTCTTGTGTCAATAGAATCTGGAGCCCCAGCTGATCCGAGCCCCCTTGGGTTTCCACCTTCATTAGATATGTTGGCTACTTGTGCAACTGGAATCAAAACGAGCCCTTTACTTTGCAAGTACTCCGTAGCTCCATTCATATCCCTCTCCATGAACTTCACAATATTGTTCTCAAACTCTCGGCCTTCCTTAAATAGCGAGCCACCAGGTTGAAGCAGACCCGCTGATGCCTTGCAAACCGAAAAAATATAGCATCAGCAAACAAAGTAAAATGCACGTGGTCGTTCAAGTAATTTATATTATTAGTACCAGTAAAACTCAACAATGAGCCGTGTACCTCAGCTGCAACATTCGGAGTTAGAGGCCCAACTGAACCAACACTGGCAAGCTTACTGGCGCTCACAACCTGCAGAACAGCTGAGCTTTGAGAACAAGCACTGAGCTTATAATAGGCTGCAGAAATTCAATCTTGCAAGAAATTGGGGAACAACCTTTATTTGCGTGTGCATAATTTTGACATACTCAATTATTTCATCCAGCATCGATGCTCTGTCCGTCTGCATATATAACAACGAATTTAACAATCGTTCTACCAATGTAATATAAAGAACAAAATCAAAAAAACTTAAAACAACACGGTAACCTTGTTTTCATATCGATCACCAACATTCCACGTATGGATTGAAATATAAAATGCATTTCACACTTTACATGAGTACACAACGGACAAATATTAACAAACCTAGATCGGTTCAAGGACTGTCTTTATCTCTGGCGATGAGTGGGTTGCCATTTGATCCCCAGGACTATGTGATCCCATAGCATTATGGCGAATCATGATCTCCTTCAATTTATATATATTATTTTCTTTGAAGTGTTATGAACTTTCTTTCTTTATTTCTTTTCAATATATATATATATATATTATTTTCGTTATTAATTTATATATATTATTTTCTTTCCTTATTTGTGAAAACACTAAAGATTGAGCCTAGTAGTGGAAGCAACAATGTTCATCCACAAATAAGGTAGGAATTCCATTAGGAACTAACAACTATCAAGGTATCCTCTTAGCATCACCGATTTGCTATTCTATTACTTATAAAAACAATCACTAAATTAATACCTCATTTCGGAATGCCTCTTTTACTGTACCTTATTAGCATTTGGAACAAGCTCATGCAAAGCTTTCAAATTTTGTGCAATTCTCTTTCTCCGTTCCTGCCAGATAATTAAAAAAAAAATCAAAACCGTCTAGACACTAAAAAGATTTGAAACAGAGGAGTTTCAGACTATTTTCTCACCCGTTCAGCTACACTGTGAGGATTCGTAGCTTGACCTCGACCAGCGCTTACACGGATCCTTGGAGCACCTTTTAAAGCTTCTGGACTAGTTGACCCGTCAACGTCACCCATGTCTTGCAAATGATTTCGGATATGCTGTTTCTAGCTATAGACTTGCAGAGCTTCTGTATCAGAAGCTACACGAGAGACTTACAGAGCTTCTCTATCACAAGCTACCTGAGAGAGTTCTCTTTTTACAGAGCTTGTGTATTACAAGCTATCCGAGAGACTTCTTTTCTTACAGAGCTTCTGTAACACAAGCTACCACGTCAATTCTCTTCTTACAGAGCTTCTGTATCAAAAAATACCCAAGAGAGTTTTCTTCTTACAGAGCTGGTCTATTACAAGCTACCCGAGAGACTTCTCTTCTTACAGAGCTTCTGTATCACAAACTACCAAAGAAAGTTCTCGTCTTACAGAGCTTCTGTATCAAAAGCTACCCAAGAGAGTTCTATTATCATAGAGCTGCTTTATCACAAGCTATCCAAGCCCTCTTCTTATAGCACTGGCGGGTCACCATTAAGAAAGCCTCACTTTCAAATGAAGGAAAATGTTTGTAGGACAAATTCAATCTGTTTTCCGGTAAAATATTCAACTACTTATTGCAAATAGTAAACAAAAAAGTATGTTTTCAGGTGAAACAATTCCTCTATTTTAAATTAAAATAAAAATAATATTTATTCTTATCTATTTTAAATTAAAATTAAAATAATTTTTATTCTTATCAATACACAATAAAGATTGACCCTGTCAACTATTAACAAACAATTGCTTTATTTCAATTAAAAAAATAAAGATGGACCATGCTAACGATAAAAATAAATAAATAAATAAAAATATTCAAAAAGATATACTACTTATATTTATTGTGAAAATAAAAATAAATATTATTTTTATGTATACTAACTGAAGATTGACCCCGTCAAGCATTAAAAAAATAGTTTCAATTAATAAAATAAAAAAGAAATATTTAAAAAAATATACTTCATATCTTTATTGTTTGAATCTGTCGCGTGTGCCAGGAAAGATTAGAATGTAAAATATATATATATATATATAATTTATTTTTAACATTACACTCCATGTCACATAGAAGAAATTAGTTTACTGGATTTTTTTGGTTAAATAAAAGAATAATTTTATTATAATTTTTTAATTTAAAATTATATAACTTATCTTTTTTAATTTTAAAAAAATTCCTAAAATAAATTCAACTACATAACTAACAACTATTTTAATAATTAATTATAAAAATTTAATTGTAATATTGCAAACATTTATCAACATTGTGTGATAGTTTTTCAAAATATTATAAATTTTATTTTAAAAGTATAACAAAATATATAATATTGGTGCTCTATTCATTCATACATTCCATTATCATATTTTCCTATAAGATCGATTAAAGTGAAACATGGGTTTAAAGCAGTTACATGTTTAAAATTAATACCTAAAATTTTATTTCACATACAAATTAATCTTAAATTATTTTTTTTTATTTGAAAAATAAATTAAGCATTAGAAAATCTTTGCTGTTGTTTAATTTAATTTATCTTTACTATTTTATATATATATATATATATACAACTTGAGTGGGCCTAATGGTTAAGAGCATGTGTTTCCTCCTAAGAGGTCACAGGTTCAAAACCAGAGGGAGGTAGAGTATGTATGCCTTCGTAGACTTAGCAGTCAAATCGCTACCCGGAGGTGGGTCCCTTGTCCCACAAACAAGGGGGTCTCATACACCAATTTAGTGTCTGGCTGTGACCTTAAAAATGGATATTAAATGGATATATATATCTTAAATTTCAATTTATCAAATGCTAAATTTATTAAATGTATATTACTATATTATTTTTTATTTTTTTCAAAAAAAAATCACTTTCAATTACTTTTACAATTAAGTTTAACTTTAATGAAAATCGAAATACTTTATAAATGTTTTACTTTGATTTTATTTTACAACATTTTTTAGATTAAAATTCAATATTTAGAGTGTAACAATTACCCCATTTTATCTAGGATATTTTTAACTTGTAAATATGGTTTGTTACAATACCGTGACCCAATACCATGGCTTATCAATACCATTTTCCCAAAAAAACTAGAATGCATTGTGTTTATTGTTAGTTGCGTTTCTTAGTACCATAGGCAAGTACCATGGCTTAGCAATAACATTTTCCCAAAAACCAAAACTCATTTCAAAATCAAAATATTTTAAATTAATTTTATTTCATGACATTTTACACTCACTAAGTTCCTTAGCAAATGGGTTCACAATCTATAACCTTCTGTTTATTGTTGGTCTATTATATGAGAGATCAATTTTTATTTTATTTTTTAATTTAAAACAAAATTCATAAACTTAAATTGAAAGTAAATTTTGAAATACATAAACTCAATTGAGTTGTAGATAAAAGTTGTCTCAAAATATTACGAAGACCCTTTTATGTTAAATTTTCATATTACGGTGCTTTAAATTATATTAAAGTATGCTTAATTTAGATCAGGGTTTTGTATGAAAATAAAAATTAATGTCCACTAAGGATGATGTGGTCTATCGGATCTTAAGAAAAAAGCGGTCAATTGGGGTTGTTTAGAATTGTATTTCTGTGATAAAGAATGAGGAAAAGAACTGTTTTCAGGTTGTTGTAGTTTTGCTGACTAAACAAGTTGAGGAGGTTGGGCATGGGGAAAATGTTTTTCAAATGAGAGTAGATGAGAGTAAGGGTCATAAAATCCAAGACAAAGTACTTTTGATATTCAACTATCTTAGTTTTGCAAAGAAGGCATATTCTCTTGTGCCAAGGTATCTTGGGAATACAAGAACATCTCGTTTTACTTCGGAGATCATGTAAATTAGTTTTAATCCTTGAAATATTCATTCTCTTCTTAGCACTCATTAAGATATAAATGTAATAATGGTTAGCAACTGTGGGGTTGATAAACTCCTTATAGTATCTTAACTTTCTTTTCTACCCACCTCCTTATCACTCCACAACTTATCCTTGAATTTGGAAGCAATGATGTTTTTAATATTATCCTTATTCCCCAAGATGACCTCTTCATTTATCTCCCAATGCTGGATCTAGGACTTGGCATCCTTATGCCACCCTCGATTGAGTCAAAGGTGGTTTTGGCTAGAGTTATGAGAAATTTTTGGGAGTCTCTTGGCTTCATGTTGTACAACTTCTTCTTATACATAAAATACCTAAAAATAGTCATGCACTCAATACGGGAGGTTACCCTCAATTAAGAGAATAGGGTATACAATATTACCTCTAATCCTGAGGTTGTAAGTTATGAATTGCTTTTGGATCATTTCAATATTTCTCCATGACTCTCTAGATATACTGATACTGCAGGGCGACACCTCACATCCATATAAAATAATAGGGGTGACGAGAGTCTCCAAGGGGGACTTATTTTACTCCAAACCCAAAGATCAATCATCTTACAATATTTTTGAAGCCCATAGTAAGATTTTCAACCTCATATAATCATTTTCTGAATGTTATAGTTCGAGTTGACAGTGGATCTCCATACCTAAATATTTGTGTTAGGGTCCTATGATTGATAGGATGAAATGATGATTGAATATTTTCTTTCAGTATATCAAATTGTAAATAATATTTCATGTTGCAAATGTTTTCCAGAAATAAAAAAGTAAAAATAAAAACAAAAAAGGAAAAGAGGGTATATAAAGAAAAAAATATGAAAAAAACCCATGAAAAGAATAAGAGTGAAAGTTATGAAAATTCAAATGCCATTGGGAGAAAAATATTTTTTGTTTTGAAAAATAAATTAGGAACTGTGTGCATCTTGCTTTAAATTCCACAATCACAAATATTTGTTTGAATCATACAATATAATCATGGTCAAACACATATGAATTTTTGTTGTTCGGCTAGAGAATAATTTAACCAAATTGTTTAAACTTGGTTAAAATTAGGTAGATAGGTGAAGAAATTGATCCAATTGTTTAAGTTGGACTAATAATTTAAGTTTGAAGGTTATAAATTAGATTAGGATAAATATCTCATCCAATGTAAAATAAGAAGGGCCTGCACATTTAAATGTACCCTTAGTTTGTAGAAGATAGGCCTTTCTTTAAAAAATTAAGATGAAAAAGATTAAAATTTTGTTATTCATGCTTTAAAGAGATATAGGATTTGTCCTAACTATTGGCGCCTATAAACAAAAGTGAAAAATGACAACATGTTATGTCATCTAGAGGATAAATGGCGGGCCCAATCTAATTTATGTGTCCTTTACGATGGTAATCCATAGTCCACAATGCTTTTCGGTACCCCCTTCCCACCCCCGCCCTTCCTAACTTTATTGGTGGAGGGGGGGGGGTCCGAAAAGGTAGTTTCACTCATCTCAACCCCACCTTATTTGTCACCCTCACATTCTTTCGCAACCCACCTGTCAATACCATATACCACCCTCCACCCCTATGAAAACTACCTAATCCTCTCCTTCCAACCAATGGTTCCCTACACCTACACCACTAATCCTTCCACGACACCTGTTTAATAGTTTTCCTTACCTGTTATGCATTTAACCTTCCTCTAAGCTACCATTAAACCTCCTAACGGTTATGTGCATCTAACAAATGCTTACTTAACCATAAAAAGGTCGTTATCCATTGCTATCACACCCTTTGCTGAATCTGATCCTATGATGTTAAGTTCTATTTTCTCAATCTCAATTAATAGAGTTAAATTGTCTCAACATTGAGCAAATAACTAGGGTGTAGTGGTAGCAGCTTCACCATCATCACAAACCTCCATTGTAAAAATTTTCTCAGGTAAATTGCACAACTCTTCACCCTTTTCCAAATTGCTTCAAAATTCCCAACATGGATCCCAAGAGCAAAACCAATGTTAATAATGAAAATCCTATGATTCCCCATCAGTTGAAATTGATAACTTCCCTCTCGCTGACAAAGACTATAAAATCTAAGAGCCGAAATGTGAACTTGATTTATTGGAATTACACAACTAGCTCAAAGACATCTTCCTCAACCAAAGCAATGAAATTATCCTTTGGGAATCCAATGTACATGTCTACATGTTTCGCCAAACCCATCACTTCCCCGAATTTGTCTTCAAATGCCAAGCTTGTTACTTGCTAAACTAGAGAGCTAATGGGGCCCGCAATGGTGAGATTCTATTGAAAATCACCCATCAGTGAATTAACCAAATGTTGCAGATCCCTAAAACTGATTCCACTATTCCTTTCTTAATGGAATCCCTAAATGGGTTATATTGGAAGTTGAACTTTTCCCAGAGATCCAAGATTTTCGAAATACTCCTATCTGAAGATGTCCACCTTCCAAAAAATAATCCACCATATCTCTCCTCCAATTTTCCATACAAAGCTAATCAAATCATTTCCTTACTCTCATGTTTACTGGGGTATTATTCGGATGAATGGGTAGATGAACCTATTTTAGGTTTTCTATCCATTTTCTCTAATGAAGAAAATCCCTCTGTACTTTTCAATTGTAGCTAGTTCCTTCACGACAGAATTCATGAACAATTCCTTAAGATTCAAACTAAAGGAATGTTAAAATATGCCTCTATTCTTGTGTATTTGTTTCTATTTTATCAAGCAGGCAAGTTCCGATTTGTAGTACACGAATTGAATGAAAAAGGGGAGGCACACTCAGTCATTTTTTGGACTTACATGCCAACAAGCGATCGAGGTGGCTCTAGGGACACACACAAGACAAAGGGGCTTATGGGATCTCTAAAATCAAAATGATCAAAATTCTTTCAAACACAGAAAAAAGTGTAGATCGTGTCGTCCTGATCGCAACGGTGTCAACAGTACGTCAATCCAAGCTTTTATGAAGTAGAACAAGTGAGTCAAAGTTTTGGTCAAAGTTGGGATGTGGGCCATGATTAAGTGTCCTACAATTTGACCGACTTCGAGGCATGAAACCTAGCTGCTGAAAGTAGATGAATTCGTTAGATTGTTAATTTATCTAATATCTCCTATATTAGACAAATTCAAAAATTTTCTATTATTTAATAAGAAAAAAATATATATTGCACAGGTGGTAGGCCATGACCCCCGCCACCTCCACTAGATGCTGAAACCTCATATAAATTTTTTTATTTAAAAACTAGGGTCAGCGGCCATGACCCTGCTAGACCCTCCAACCACCCTAGCAAAAAATTATATAAATGCCTCATTTAGGAATGCCTCTTTTTCTATACCTCTTAGTAGTGCCTCTTTTACTGTACCTTATTAGCATTTGGAACAAGCTCCGACAACACTTTCAAGTTTAGTCCAATTCTCTCCCTATGTTCCTACCTGATAATTAAAGAAAAGGTCAAAACCATCATGAGAGTACTAAAAGATTTGAAATATTAAGGAGTTTCACAATGAAAAATAGAATATTTTCTCATCCGTTCAACTACACTATGAGGCTCCGTAGCTTGACCTTTACCGACCTTTACACGAATCCTTGGAGCACCATTAAAAGCTTCTCCACCAGTTGACCTGCCAACATCACCCATGTCTTGCAAATGATTTCAATATACTGTTTCCAACGATAGACTTACAAAGCTTCTATATCACAAGCTATTCAAGACAATTATCTTCTTACAGAGCTTCTATATCACAAACTACCAAAGAGAGTTATCTTCTTACAAAGTTTTTGTATCACAAGCTACCCAAGACAATTCTCTTCTTATAGCACTGACTCATCACCATTAACGAAACCTCACACGCTACCCAAGACAGTTCTCTTTGTATAGCACTCCTTGGTCACCATTAACAAAACCTAAATTTAAAATGAAGGAAAATGTTTGTGAAGACAAAGTTAATCTCTTTTCTGATAAAAACCAGCTACCCAAGTCAGTTTTCTTCTTATAGCACTCCCTGGTCACCATTAACAAAACCTCAATTTCATGTGAAGGAAAATGTTTGTGAGGACAAAGTTAATCTCTTTTTCCGATAAAAATAAACTTTTGGTTGAGAATATTCAACTACTTATTGTGAATAGTCAACAGAAAAGTAGGTTTTCAGGAAAAACAATTTGTCTATTTTAAATTAAAATTAAAATAATTATTATTCTTATCTATACAAAATAAATATTGACAGTGTCAACCATATGAAAAAATTAATTTGTTTCAATTTATAAAATAAAGATTGACCCTCTTAACGATAAAAAAAGAAAAAAATTCAAAGGATATACTTCGGATATTTATTATGAAAATAAAAATAATTACGTCGCAAGGTGTTTCCCTTTGAAATGAACTCCCCTTCCAAGCCACTTGTAATTATGTAGATCTTTGATTTAAATGTTAAATGATCAAAATAAGTTGTACCATTAAATTCAAAACTAGTATAATTAGTTAAGTGATAGTTAGAATTAGATATATGTGATAGAACCCAAATATATCCACAAGAACCCGTGTTCACCTGGCAGTTATATGTGATATAACCAACATATATCCACAACGAGTGTTCACCTAGCATCCTTGATAAACTTTCAGAGTATGGAAACAAATCTCAAATGGTTGTACTTGTTTTTAGAATGAAATTTCATGCTTGGGGGATCGATGTGAGGGATCGATGGCTCTCGTGTTGGGGTTTTGCTTTGTCTGGATTTACACGGGCACCAAACAATTTCGAGCTCTGGTCGGATGGCTTTGAGGGATCGGTTGTTGCGGTCTTGTGCTTTTTGAGTTGGAAATTATTAATTATTACTAGTACCAGTAAAAATCAACAATGAGGCGTGTACCTCAGCTGCAACATTCGGAGTTAGAGGCCCAACTGAACCAACACTGCCAAGCTTACTGGCGCTCACAACCTGCAGAATAGTTGAGCTTTGAGAACAAGCACCGAGCTTATAATAGGCTGCAGAAATTCAATCTTGCAAGAAATTGGGGAACAACCTTTATTTCCGTCTGCAGAAGTTTGACATACTCAATTATTTCATCCAGCATCGATGCTCTGTCCGTCTGCATATATAACAGCGAATTTAACAATCGTTCCACCAATGTAATATAAAGAACAAAATAAAAAAAACTTAAAACAACACGGTAACCTTGGATTCATATCGATCACCAACATTCCACGTATGGATTGAAATATAAAATGCATTTCACACTTTACATGAGTACACAACGGACAAATATTAACAAACCTAGATCGGTTCAAGGACTGCCTTCATCTCTGGCGATGAGTGGGTTGCCATTTGATCCCCAGGACTATGTGATCCCATAGCATTATGGTGAATCATTATCTACTTCAATTTATATATATTATTCTATTTGAAGTGTTATGAACTTTCTTTCTTTATTTCTTTTCAATATATATATATATATATATTATTTTCGTTATTAATTTATATATATTATATTTTCTCCTTATTTGTGAAAACACTAAAGGTTGAGACTAGTGGTGGAACCAACAGTGTTCATCCACAAATAAGGTAGGAATTCCATTAGGAACTAACAACTATCAAGGTATCCTCTTAGCATCACCGATTTGCTATTCTATTACTTATAAAAACAATCACTAAATTAATACCTCATTTCGGAATGCCTCTTTTACTGTACCTTAACAAGCTCATGCAAAGCTTTCAAATTTTGTGCAATTCTCTTTCTCCGTTCCTGCCAGATAATTAAAAAAAAAAATCAAAACTGTCTAGACACTAAAAAGATTTGAAACAAAGGAGTTTCAGACTATTTTCTCACCGGTTCAGCTACACTGTGAGGATTAGTAGCTTGACCTCGACCAGCGCTTACACGGATCCTTGGAGCACCATTTAATGCTTCTGGACTAGTTGACCCGTCAACGTCACCCATGTCTTGCAAATAATTTCGGATATGCTGTTTCTAGCTATAGACTTGCAGAGCTTCTGTATCAGAAGCTACCCAAGAGACTTACAGAGCTTCTCTATCGTAAGCTACCTGAGAGATTTAGTAAAATTGTTTAATTGGCCTTAGGATACCTTCCCTATTCCTTTTCCATAATTTTGGGAACTAATTCCTTTCCTTTCTTTATCGCTTTGTTTCCCTCTGAACGTAAATCGCTGCTAGATCCAACAGATCCCATTCCAAGAACACCTGAACAACTAGTGGTAGTTTCCATGTTTCTTGTGTCAATAGAATCTGGAGCCCCAGTTGATCCGAGCCCCCTTGGGTTTCCACCTTCATTAGATATGTTGGCTACTTGTGCAACTGGAATCAAAACGAGCCCTTTACTTTGCAAGTACTCCGTAGCTCCATTCATATCCCTCTCCATGAACTTCACAATATTGTTCTCAAACTCTCGGCCTTCCTTAAATAGCGAGCCACTAGGTTGAAGCAGACCCGCTGATGCCTTGCAAACCGAAAAAATATAGCATCAGCAAACAAAGTAAAATGCACGTGGCCGTTCAAGTAATTTATATTACTAGTACCAGTAAAAATCAACAATGAGCCATGTACCTCAGCTGCAACATTCGGAGTTAGAGGCCCAACTGAACCAACACTGCCAAGCTTACTGGCACTCACAACCTGCAGAACAGCTGAGCTTTGAGAACAAGCACCGAGCTTATAATAGGCTGCAGAAATTCAATCTTGCAAGAAATTGGGGAACAACCTTTATTTGCGTGTGCATAATTTTGACATACTCAATTATTTCATCCAGCATCGATGCTCTATCCGTCTGCATATATAACAACGAATTTAACAATCGTTCCACCAATGTAATATAAAGAACAAAAACAAAAAAACTTAAAACAACACGGTAACCTTGGATTCATATCGATCACCAACATTCCACGTATGGATTGAAATATAAAATGCATTTCACACTTTACATGAGTAAACAACGGACAAATATTAACAAACCTAGATCGGTTCAAGGACTGTCTTTATCTCTGGCGATGAGTGGGTTGCTATTTGATCCCCAGGACTAAAGGTTGAGCCTAGTAGTGGAAGCAACAGTGTTCATCCACAAATAAGGTAGGAATTCCATTAGGAACTAACAACTATCAAGGTATCCTCTTAGCATCACCGATTTTCTATTCTATTACTTATAAAAACAATCACTACATTAATACCTCATTTCGGAATGCCTTTTTTACTGTACCTTATTAGCATTTGTAACAAGCTCATGCAAAGCTTTCAAATTTTGTGCAATTCTCTTTCTCCGTTCCTGCCAGATAATTAAAAAAAAAATGAAAACCGTCTAGACACTAAAAAGATTTGAAACAGAGGAGTTTCAGACTATTTTCTCACCCGTTCAGCTACACTGTGAGGATTCGTAGCTTGACCTCGACCAGCGCTTACACGGATCCTTGGAGCACCATTTAAAGCTTCTGGACTAGTTGACCCGTCAACGTCACCCATGTCTTGCAAATAATTTCGGATATGCTGTTTCTAGCTATAGACTTGCAGAGCTTTTGTATCAGAAGCTACCCGAGAGACTTACAGAGCTTCTCTATCGTAAGCTACCTGAGAGATTTCTCTTTTTACAGAGTTTGTGTATTACAAGCTACCCGAGAGACTTCTTTTCTTACAGAGCTTCTGTAACACAAGCTACCACGTCAATTCTCTTCTTACAGAGCTTCTGTATCAAAAACTACCCAAGAGAGTTTTCTTCTTACAGAGCTGGTCTATTACAAGCTACCCGAGAGACTTCTCTTCTTACAGAGCTTCTGTATCACAAACTACCAAAGACAGTTCTCTTCTTACAGAGCTTCTGTATCAAAAGCTACCCAAGAGAGTTCTATTATAATAGAGCTGCTTTATCACAAGCTATCCAAGCCCTCTTCTTATAGCACTGGCGGATCACCATTAAGAAAGCCTCACTTTCAAATGAAGGAAAATGTTTGTAGGACAAAGTCAATATGTTTTCCCGTAAAATATTCAACTACTTATTGCAAATAGTAAACAAAAAAGTATGTTTTGAGGTGAAACAATTCCTCTATTTTAAATTAAAATAAAAATAATATTTATTCTTATC